>JACEIK010001418.1:0-59731 GCA_018107945.1 Datura stramonium
TAGTAGTCTAAAAAAGAAGAGTGAAGGGTGAAAAACACAGCTGAAGTATCATGATTTTTCGAGTTTCTTACTTGAACTATCAAGTGTGCGAATTTCATACTTGAACAATCACCAAATATTTATCGAAACACACATCAACTATCAATTGCTCACTTTTCCTACTTGAGCAATAGTTATATTTTAGATAAGAAACGAGAGCAACTAATAGTTGAGGTCTGTTTCAATAAACATTTGGCGATAGTTCAGGTAGGAAACTCGCACACCTAATAGTTCAGGTATGAAACTTAAAAAACTATGATACTTTAGGTGTATTTTGGATCATTTACTCAGAAAAGAAAAGAGTATCATATGGTATGGAACAAAGGAAATATTCCCTCTCTCCCATTTGAACTGTCCTTTTATCTCTTTTCACGCCTATTAAGAAAAAATACAACATATAGTATATTAAGTTACCTTAAATGCTTTTTGAGAATTGAGCATTATTAAAAAGAAGTATGTATTTTTGATCATTTACTCAGAAAATAAAGAGTATCATATGGTATGGAACAAAGGAAATACTCCCTCTCGTCTCCATTTGAACTGCCGTTTTATCTCTTTTTCACGCCTATTAAGAAAAAAATACAACATATAGTATATTAAGTTACTCTTAAATGCTTTTTGAGAATTGAGCATTATTAAAAAGAAGTATTTCTTTAATGTTAGGGGTATAGTTGAAAAGAATTTCCAACTTTAGTCTTGAATTCCTAAGTGACATCTATTTTCCGACAACTTTTGTGAGCTAAAGGATAGTTTAAATGGTACAGTGGTATTAGTAAATGTTATGGATAATTCATTGTGGGAAGAAGATATATCCTTATGCAGTCCTAATAGATATGACCTATGGCTATGAGGCTGTCACTGCAGCTAAGATTAGAAATCTATAGGGAAGTTGTTGCGCGAACTGGATATTGAGAGAGCAAATGATTGTCTAAAGTGATACATTCTAATCTATATGCACAATGGAGTGACATATGGAGATTATGTATTAAATCTTGTATTTCCATACGGAGTTGCGATGCAGATATATTGTGAACCTCCGGGGAAGCTCAGGGTCGGCATAATACATAAATAGTACCCAGTTGGCTCAACTGGTACTACATTCAAATCTTGAGAATGCACATCTAGGCACCTCAACTTGGTTTCACTATGTCACCTGAGCACTCCAGCTTACAAGATGATCATCTAAGCACCTCAACTTGGTCTTAACCGTGTCATGTGTCACGCCAAAGATCGTACCTACAAGACATAGTGGGACTAGTTTGAGTGCTTATTGTCGGCTCAACCAAGTTGAGGTGCCGAGATGTGCACTCTAAAACTTTGAGTGTTTAATTGTCACTTGAGGACAAGTTTAAGTGTTTATTTATGTATTATGCCTTCAAAAATAGTATTATTCTAGAAGTAGGAAATGGGAGAAAAATTAGGCTTGTTAAGGACATGTTTCCTTCCTTATTTAAGGAGTGTCTCCACAGCAGAATGCCCTCAGAGCGTGTTTAAAGAAGGATAGGCTGCATAAGAGAGGATTTATTCTTTGCACCAGGTGCTTTTTATGTGAGAATGCTAGGAATCAGTGATCCACTTGCTACCCATGGAAGATTTTAGAGAGCTACTCCGTGTTTGGCAAACACTGATAGTTGATAGGAAAGAATAAAAGATGCTTTGATGGGAATAAAAATAGCTGTTATAAAATTTAAATGTATTCAGAACTTATTGTTTTGGAATTGTGGGTCTTTTGGGACTGGTCAAGTCCAGTTTGGGTAATTGGTACTGGAGAATGTTAGAATTTTATACCATTACCAAAATAGAAAAATGTCATCAACAGACTCGTAGAAGGTAAGGAATGAAAAAAAGGATTCCAGATTGGCCATGAAAGATGAGGAAATACGGTCACATTCTATCTATTGTTCACAAATGATAGTACCATAGGTTAGATAATTTCAACACCGTCAATAATATTTCTTGGCTTAAAACTGTCTGCACTTGATGCACAAGATACATACAACCTCTAAACTTTGAGAGGTGCAGCACATCCATACGTCGGCAAGAGATATTTTAGTACTCGGTATTGGTTTACTCTGCTCATCAAGGCTTAGACATATGCGAAGAGATGTAGTGTTATACACAGTTTTTACTAGTCATGTGAAAATTTGGTCAGATGCAGCCTTAACTTTTTTTGAAATATTACACCAGGAAGGGCTAATGTTGAACATTGATCCGTACTTGCTGACTGCATGTCAAAACGATGAAGCCTTGTAACTTCTGTATATTATGATATGCTACTGATCTTTCTTGTTTCTGATGCCCATCGTGTCTCACAGATGTAAGATTGTGACTTTATTTCTATCTTGTTACCAGATTTACTATCATTCGCTGTAAACCCGAATCTTGTTAAACTTATTCGTATGTTTTTTTCCTTAAGTAATTAGATATTTGAATGTCTCTAGAATGTGAAGTGAGAACCGATATTTGTTGAGAATCGAATGAAACAGGTCCAAATGAAGCAAAATGGATATCACTGATTCATATAACTGATTCCAACTTGTACACTTAGAGGAAACATGCTTATTCTTCCCCTGCTTTTCACGTTCAGTACAAAAGCCACCGCATAGATTGGGGATCTCAGACAATAAGAGATCCCTTTCTCTGTAAGTTCATATTTTTGTTTCTTCCCAGTTTCTATAAGTGAACAAGAAATATATATACATACATATACATATAAAATAATGAAGCTTCTAATTATTACCTCTTTTGGTTTTAGAGACAATCAATGATGAATTTCAGATCAATCAATTTGGAACAACATACCTTGCTGCTTCATGTCCAAGAACACGAGGAAAGACTGAATTTTGCCACTATTTCTTTCTTTGCTTTCTTCCAATGTTTCCTTCCAACTTCCAGCAAGATCTGATCAATATTCTTCATTATCCACAACCAGCAACATGTAACATTCTTCATTATCCACACTAATGTGTAGCCTTTTCGATCTCTCTTTAGTATGAGACAGGAGTCTAAGCACTCTTTCAATATAAACCTGTGCCTTGGTTGTACAACACTCTTCCAGATTAATGTAGCATTTTCCAACTGAAAATATAGCTTCTTGTGATAGAGTAGTTACCTCTCATTGTAAGGTTGTAGGGGAATACCATTGCTTTATATCATCTTTCAAGCCATTTAACTTTCTCCAATACCAACTACAGTCTTGAGGAGCAATACTAGAGTCTGCTTACATATACTCCATGCACCTATTTATTCTCTATTATCTGCCACAAAAGCTTCCCAACAGAAGCAATATTCCAATTGTTTCAACCTTTAAATGTTGATTCCCCCATACTTCTTACGCAGGAGATACACACCCTTTCCTAAGCTATCCAAAGCAATTTTTTGCTTGTTATCAGAGCTGCCCTACAATAGTTCCTGCAGATTTTTGTCCACCTCCCCAATAACACTTTGGGGCAATATAAAACTGATCGGATCCCAAAAGCTGTGGATGGAGAATAGAACTGCTGTGATCACTTGTAATCTTCCTGCATAGTATATAGTTTCTAGAATAAGTGACGGTGATCGCCTGAGATTTTTTTTTTATGATGATCCTAGGACCAGCTTTTTGATGTAGCAGTTATTCCATATCCATTTTAGGTGACACAATTTGAATGAGTATATAGTTTAAGAGTAAAGATAGTAAAATATGATATATAGATAGCCATTGAAGAAATAATAGTTGAAAAGTAAATTTGAATGGAAAATAGGTTTGTTTAAATAATAGCAAAAGAATTTTCAGACAGGATGTATGAAATTTGTTGCTTCTATGCTTGTAAAGTTTTAAATTTGTTGTTTGATTATTGGCAGGTGTAATTATATTCGACCAGAATACATATATCCTTTGTTGAATTTTGCATAAAAGGTGTAAGATGAAGGGATTATAGAAATTAAAGGGGAATTAAGGAATATAATTTTTCTCAGTAGGCATGAGTCTATAATGATCAATAAAAACAAACCTTAGTAATCAGTCACCATATAAGAGGATACCTGCATAATAGACTCCACTGCAACAATCTGCTAGAAATAACTCTATCCACTCTGTCTGTGCTTTTTCTGCAAAGGTTCAAGCACTGTCAAATCCAAACAATTTCTCGTTAGTTTGAGATCGACATGGAGAAATAAAGAGAAAGTACGATCAAACATTAAGGAAAACTAGAAAAAAACTACTATGTTGTTAAGCAAGCACATGCTTGATTCAGATCTGCTTTTAGTAGGAAAATATCCTCTATTGACATATTTTTTCACGCATTAGATGCACGTAGACAGACCAAAAACAGAAAGTAGGAGTTTGTTTCTACTTACTTGGATAATGAGGTCAATGCGGTCACATCTCAATATTCTCTAATGTTCTCTTTAATTCTCATAGCTGAAGCCTCAAGAGATTCTTTTTTCCTCCAGGCTTCAATGCGGCCTGTTTCAGCTTAATCTGTTTCAATGTTGGAATATGTTAAGTTATATGGGTCGACCACCATACTCAAAAAGGTCTGGCCCTTCTATCGCTGCAGCCGAGACACACACATAAATAAGGCAACAAGAAATGTGACACACGATGTTTACACGGAAACCTCCTTGCTCAAGGGAAGAAAAACCACCTACCTCGTAGGATTTCTCAACAACTCCACTAGATCTGAGCAACAATGATTACAAACTCTAGTAATCCTAAGAGATTAAACTCTTAATCTCCCACTTGTAACAACTCTATTACAAGACTTCAAACAATGATTCCATTGTCATCTACACCAACTAAACTCAACTGAAAATACAAGGCTAACTCTAGCCAAAATATCAACTAACTCTAGCTGAAAATATCAAGGATTGAATCTTCAAAAACAAGAAAAACAAGCTTACAAAAGAGCCATGTTTTTCTATCTATTACAACAGCTCATTCCTACACGACAGTAGCCTTACGTCATGAGAAGATTTGCATCGATCTCGCGCTTCTCTACCGAGGAACACTTGTGACTTGAAGAGCAGAGAATCTGCTTGGTTAAGGTACATTTTTCTGTGATGCTCAAAATGAGTTGTGTATAAACCTATTTGTTTTCCAAGATCCAAAGATTACATTGGACACCCCAACAAGAAAACTATCCCATTGGTCAAGTACATCGTCACGCGCGCGCACTCACTCAACCTCCCCGCAAAAAGCACTTTTTACAGCTGTAAATTGTTTCCCGCCCAGTTCAAACCAAATCAACATCGACACAAGGGATCTGGTCCCTGTATGGGTTCGTCATCAAAACTAGCAACACAATATCTCGCAAAGCTAAAGGGGGATCTCCATGAGCTTGAGACACCTTTTATAACAAGTGTTTCAAGCCGTAAGGGATTCCTCTGAGGCATCCCACCTCGAGATATCTAACCTCACCAGTTTCAAGACCTTATGTTTATGGAACGTGATATCTCTGAGGCACCACTCCTTTGATTGAAAAATCTGCCTCTTAATTGAGATGCTCCACTGCAGTCCCAATGAAGAACAGCTTTCTATATGAGTCCCCTGAGTATCCACCATTTAAATTTGAAGAGAAGTGTAACTCAGATACAACTAGGGACGAGAGAATGAAAAGGTGAAGTATTCAAGCTGGGTTAGACTTCCTCCTTATTTAGGACAAAAAGACTTGCAGAATATTCTTTTGCCAAAATCTGATCTTAACTTCTTGAAGATTGGGAGACCTCTGTAATAAGACATCAATTTTATTCACTATTCCCGGTGAATATCCTCAAATTTTCCAACTTAGAGGATTCTTCAAAGATCTGCTGCATATTGTTTTCCAAATCAAATTCAAAGCATAATAAACAACATGCCTTAATTTTTCCATTTTCTAAAAACCACTGGAACTAGAATTCGGATGAACTTGCTCACATAAAGTTTCAGATGTGGCAGATGTGATTCAGGATGAAAATCGAATTTACATGTGTAAACTACAGGTACTTCATGTGAATTAGTGGTTTGAATGTAGCTGACCACAAATGATGCCCTCCATGAGAACTCAAATCCAAGACCTTAAGAAGTCTTAATTTACTAATTTGATCTTTTAAAGGGATTCCAACCAAAAAAATTTTGTACAATGTTATGAGTGACCTCAAGTGTTGGTGTAAAAGGCTTCTGTATTTTGGAGCCCCACAATGCAATCTCTAATAGCTTATTACTGGAACTGAAGCTCACTGACTTTCTCTTCAAATGGAAGGTTGTATGTATTTCACTGTCAGCATAAACTTCTTCTGCTCTTCTCCAAGCAAAATGAAGCACTATATCATGAACCTGGCAATATTTGACTCCACATTGTATTCTCTTTTTGAAACCATTACCACATTACTGCTAATGAGATCCATCAAAAAACCTTCAGCTGCCTCTCTTCATTAATGTCTGTGATTCACTATTTTGCATGAAACCTTCTGCTATCCATAAACTTATCAATTTAGACACTGGAATTCTGGTGTCCTCTGGAAACATCCCCATGTATAGAAGGCAAGCTCTTAAGTGATCTGCAAATTATCATAACTCAACTACACAGTCTCCAACTATACTCAGACTAATGATCAAGATTGTCAAAAAGAGAATCTTTAACCTCATTCGACCAAGAGGCTTCCATTTTCTTCCTTGATTATTCTCCAGCTACCAAGATGATCACCAGTGGCAGTCCTTTGCATTTTTAAAAACTGCTAGACCTACATCTTGTAGTTCAGGAGGGCAATCTTCCTTTTGAAACACTTTTTTCTGCAACAATTTTCCACTCTCATCTAGTGGGAGGAACGGGAGGAAATAAAGATCAGTATGGCGCTTGACATGTTCACCTGCTTTCAAGTCGGTTGTTACAATTATCAGTTTCTGTTTCCAACATCAGGAAAACAAAGGCATAAGTCATCCCATGCCATACCATCCCACATATCATCCAATACAATGAGATATCTCTTTCCCCATTGCTTTTCCTCAACTTGTCAGCAAGCTCGTCAACCTTATCTCCCTTATCCTTGAACCTGCAACTGACTAAAACTTCTTGCAATAGTTTCTCCAATTATATACTAAAATGATGTACCATGCCTGAACATCAAGCGAGAAAATCATGTCATTATGTACACCTTTTCTAGCAATAGTCGCTTCCTTGTCCCCCATCACAACAATTGATGACATCTAGCTCATTTGTTCCTCGAATCAGATGCTCAATTATTCTTTCTATATCATTCTCAAAACCCACTGAGTCAAGCTCAGTTATGGATACTGGTACCGCATCTCACGGACTCCAGTATTTTTTCTCATACTATACTCCAACCGATTTTGGAACCTTGAGTATAGGTAATGAGACACTATCTAGAGTGGATGGTATTGGTAAAATTTATTTGGAAACTAGTATTAGACCTAAACTAGTTTTGAAAAATCTAAACATGCATCCGTTTCTGTACTTGATTTTTGTTGGTATTCTGACGATGAGGGTTATATCGCACCATTGGTGGTGGCAAATGGAAACTCATTAAGGGTTCCTTGATTGTGGCTCTGGTACAAGCGCTGCGGTCGCATCGACTACAACTTCTACTTGTACCAATATGGTGAATATAGTTGAGAGTGATAACTCTTCAATGCTATGACATAAGAGGCTTAGCCACATTAGTGAGAAAGGACTTAATTTTCTCGCCAAGAAGAAATTGTTAGATTTTGAAAATGGTAAATTAGAAAAATGTGAGACCGTTTAGCCGAAAACAAAATAGAGTTCCGTTCAAGTCTCATCCTCCTTCAAGAAAGACAGAAGTTGCTTGAGCCGGTGTATTCAAATTTATGGTCCAATGAAGACAAGGACTTTGGGTGGTGCACTCTATTTTGTTACTTTCATTGATGACTAATCAAGAAAACTTTGGGTCTATGTCTTGAAGACTAAAGACCTAAGTGTTAGGCTTCATTTTAAGAAGTTTCAAGCTTCAAGAGAGAGAGAAATAGGAAAAGAAGCCGGGTTATTCATACCGATAACGATGGCGACAAATAAAGGACCATTTGACCTAATACTACAAGCAACAAGGCATCAAACACCAAAAGACTCCTCTTAAGACTTCTCAACTTAATAGGTTGGCAAAGAGGATGAACAGGACCTTGATGGAAAGAGTTAGATGTTTGCCGGGCGCAAAGTTTCCAAACTCCTTGGGGTGAGGCTTTATTGACCGTTGCATATGTTATTAACCTATCTCTTTTGCTATTGCTTTGCAAAGTGATGTTCCAAAAAATATTGGTATGGAAAGGACGTTTCCTATGACCATTTGAGAGTATTTGTTTGCAAAGTGTCACACCCCAGCCTTGGGAGACATAATCGGCATCTGATGCCACATTGGACCTGAGCCGACCTACCGACTTATACACTTCTCGTGCACACCAACAACACATAATTAAGAATACAATTAAGTATATCTCGGCTCAAACATGGTCTTAGTCATAAAGTCAAGAATAATAAATACCTGCAGTAATCGCCAACCCAATATTTCACATGGTAATAACATCTTATATGAGCCGACAAGAACATCATGTCATCTAAATCGGGCGAAATATGAAAGATAAGCATATAAATATATACAAGCCATCAGGTGTTATACCCCGGGAGCTCAAAGATCGGACCCGGGAGTCAAACGGGAAAATGGAAATTGATACAGGCCTTTCGCACTAGTCATCTCACGACTGTAGTGACAACCCACGAGCCGTCGTGACTCGCTTCTGGAAAGAAAAATAGAGCGTTGGGAAAAGGAAGAATAGGAAGTGTACTGATGAGAGTCTCACGAGTCGCTACAGTTAGCCTTAACGACTCATGGGGTGATTCGCTATGTGTTTGGAGTCCAAACAAAATAAGGCAAAGTGTACTTAACGAGTAGTGACCACGAAGCCTGTCACCCCTATTGTCGTGAAGTGACCCGTTATGATCCTCGAGAATAAAGGATGCAAAGTGCACTTGACGAGCGTGGTGACGAGTCATTGCTCAAGCCACGAGTCATCGTGTCATCCATTAGGACCACCGACGCTAATTTTTCTCTCCGCGAATTAGTAAGGGCCTTTTTGTAAATTCTAAGTTCCTAAAGCCTATACTATGTCTTTTAAGGCTCAAGCTTAGTGGGTTTTAGGGGGAAACCTATTCTAAGTTATTTCTTCCATCCATGCAAACTGAGAGGTTGAAGAGGTGATCACAATAAGTTCGTTGCTCATTCAAATCCCTTGGGAAATCGGAGAAGTGGTAGACCTAAGCCCTTTCATGTATGTAGGGTTACAAATGGGTGTTCCATTCACAACCATGCCCATCCTCTATTGACTTATGAAAATTTATTCAAAAATCACATGGGGTTTTAATTCAATTTATGTGAAATTCAAATACTTGCTAATGGGCTTTATGATTTATGATCTACACTATATTTAAGTGGATTTGGATTAGATTTACATTTAATTTTATTTATAAAACTATTGATTTCAATTTTACTAAAAACAAGCCTATTCAAGCGTGAACTGTGATGAATCGATTTATGATCTTTGCTTCAATTGATGATATTTACAAGCCCAACATGAAATACGATTTAAATATGGTCTATTCGGCTTACTCCATCATTATTTGATGATTTTCAAGCTACATGTATGATTTACAATGGCAAAGAAACCTATGGATTACAAATTATACTTTGACCACTACGTGCCTTATGTCATGGCTAGTTCACGTATGTACAATTATGTTTATGATTATCATGATTTAAATAGCCTATTAACTCATGCATATTATACTATAAGTGCTATATATTTCTTGGGAGTAGTATCAAACACCGAGTAGGAACGGACCTAGGTTTTTCCCCGTATTTCATAAACTACGTGCCACCGTAGGTATGTTGGGACCTCCTTGAAATTGTCCTGGCCCTAATTGACCCTTTTTAATGGTGATATCACACTTTCATGGTCCTTCCCTTGGCAAGGTACGACACCCTCCCGACTAGGGTTACAAGCCCAAGCCCGTGCGTGCCGATATAGCTAAGTGTTGGTTAAGAGAATCTCCCACTGTTTCTCATGATTTATGCATATTTATGACTATGTATGTTGGTTCAAGTATGTTTATTATGGCTTTTCTCCCATGATTATGGTTACGATTGTATTAAGAATATTTTGAAAAACTTGAGCCTTATGATATGTATGATTTTATGATAATTATGATATGAGCATGATGTCCTACTCTTATGCTATTTTATGAGCTTTCACACCATCAAATGTCCATTTTACTAACCTTGCATACTCGACATTCCACGACCGACCGCATACTTTCTATGTGTTGTATCGTCTTATGATACAGTCTTCATTTGTGGCTCATACTCATATCTAGATCATATCA
Source organism: Datura stramonium (assembly GCA_018107945.1). NCBI lineage: Eukaryota > Viridiplantae > Streptophyta > Magnoliopsida > Solanales > Solanaceae > Datura > Datura stramonium. The sequence goes on from JACEIK010001418.1 coordinate 10,407, forward strand.
GAGTGAACTTTCAACTTATTGGTGAGTCCTCATGTTCCGAGGGCCATTTGAAAGATATTCATGCTATTATATGTTTCAGATTTTTCGGGTTAGTTGGGGATGTTGTCCCCATCAACCCATCGTATGTAATAGAAGCTTTCAGAAAGTATGTAATACCTACTATGTATATCTAGGAATTTCTTTACGTTACGATATGTTATGATTATGTTGACGCTCACTATGCCTTGTAATTAGTATTCCATTTATAATGAATGAAGTTAGATGTATGCTTATGCCATGGGTCAACTTGGGGCCTCTCGGGGTTCCTTATCCCTTGTTATGGTCCGGGCTCACATTCGGTCGTGACAAACTTGGTATCAAAGCATTAAGTTTTCAAGTATCCGTGGTGCCCAAAGCCGCGTTAAGTAGTATCCTTTTTTCATGGGTGTGAAACGTACCACACTTATGACGAAGTGAGGTTACGAGACGTCTAGGAAGTGTTCCCTTCTTTCATGATCTATGTCATGTGACAAGTCCTTTCTATCTTTCTAATTGCATATTCGCCATTGCGTAATCATGGCTCCTAAGAGAGTGAATGGAAGGAGAAATGGGAATGGTGAAGAGATTATGGAGATGGCAATGATCATGGGCACGCCAGGCCCCGCCTGCTCGAGCCCTGACACTAGAGCTAGTTGCCCACACTGAGTTTCGGGCGGCTATCCAAATGTTGGCGTTGTGCTTTGACCACAGTCAACCAACACAGTTGTTGCGTATATCCCATAGAATGGCAATGCCATTTCAAAGAACCCGTGATTAGAGACTTTCTTGAGGATGAACCCTCCTGAGTTCCTTGGGTCCAAGGTGGATGAGGATCCGCACGATTTCATCGAGGAGATTCTAAAGATCACCTAAATACTCTTATGGAGGTGACCAATGGAGATTGTGTTGATTTCCTCCTATCACCAAGGGGGTGACCACATATGGTTCAAACAAGGAGATGCTAGGGAAGTCAGGGTGCAGTCTATTGGTTGGAAGAGTTCCATACAACATTCTTGGATCGATTCTTCCTCGGGAGATGAGGGAGAAAAAGGTAGTCGTTGTTAACTTGAAGCTGGTGACGTGTCGGTCTGTGGAGTACGCATTGGAGTTCACCCGACTATCTAAATATGTACCCGTAGTTGGTGGTTGACTGCAGGACTCGTGAACCGTTTTGTACATGGGATGGCGGACTATCTGGGCAAGGATTGTAGGATTGCTATGTTACATCTAGATATATACTTTACCCATATTGTGTTGCATGCTCAAGAATAGAGTCGGTATATCAAAGGTAGAGAGAGGACAAGAGGGCCAGACCGACGCCATGAGACTTCTCAAGTCGACGGGGTGGACAAAGAGCCAAAGAAGCCTCAAGATAAGTCTCGTTGTTTTCTAGCACCATCATCGCGCACGTCATCTAGATTCCGAGGGGATTGGAGGAGTAGGGATCTATACTGGTGGGACCAGAAACATGCATATAGAGCGCACTTTCCTAGCTTGTGTGAATTGCAAGAATCATCCCTGAGGTGCCTAGTCGACTCGAATGCTTGTTTCGGTGTGGAAAACTCGGGCACGACTCAAGGATTTCCCTTTCACCGATCGTGGGTTAGTGGAGCTCGTATGCCAAGAGCGTCTGTCAAGCCCAAAGCTAGCCGTCTCCTCAAATAGGTGCCTTGACTAGTTTAGCCAGTCGGGCCGATAAAATAGGTTCTATGCTTTAGCACCCCGTTAGGAGCAGGAGAGTCTCCTGATGTAGTCAATGCATGCTTTTCATATTGATGTTTATGCTTTGCTAGATTCGGGGGCTACTTTGTCTTTTGTGACTCCTTACATTGCTAGTAGCTTTAGAGTTAGTCCCGAAACTCGTCGTAACCATTTTAGTTTCTACTCTTGTCGGTGATTCTATTGTAGCTAAAAGGTGTGTATAGAGAATGCTCGGTCATTATATTGCATAAATTCACCTCCGCGTACCTTGTAGAGTTATCCATGTCTCACTTGATATTATTCTGGCATGGATTGATTGTATGCGTGTTATGCTTCTTATAAATTGTAGAACCCATGCGGTGGAATTTGGATTTCCTGGCGAATAGTTTTGGAGTGGAAGGGTAGTCTGGCCACACTGTAAGGTCAATTTATTTCATATCTTAAGGCCCTAAAATGATTTCTAAGAGTTGCATGTACCATCTAGTCGTGGCTAAGGATATCGAGTCCGAGACCCCGACTATCCGCCGCCTCCCGGTGGTGCGTGAGTATCCGTAGAGGTCTTCTTGATGATTTCATGTGTTCCTTCCAAGTGGGAGATTAATTTCTGCATTGACCTTCTTCCCGACATGCATCCTATATCTATCCCTTCTCCTTATAGGATGGCCCACTGAGCTAAAAGAGTTGAAGGCTCGCTTGAAGGACTCATAGATAAGGGTATTACGACCTAGCAAGTCTCCATGGGGTGCACCCGCCTCTTTGTCCGCAAAAGGATGGTTCTCTTCGCATGTGTATTGACTATCGACAAATTAATAAGTTCACCGTCAAGAACCGGTATCCTTTTACCTTGACGATGATTTGTTTGACCAACTTCGTGGTGTCAGCGTTTCACAAAGATAGGATCTCGTGTCCTGTGTCCATCACCAAGGTTCGGGAGGGCGATATCCCAAAGACAAATTCTTTAGATGCGATATGAACATTATGAGTTTGTAGTTATGTCTTTTGAACTAACAAATGCTCCCGTAGCTTTATGGACCCATGAATAGGGTGTTCAAGTTGTATATATACATGTTCGTGATTGTGTTCATTGATGACATCCTTATATACTCCCAGAGAGAGGGAGCAGCCATTTTGAGAGTAGTGCTTAGAATCTCAAGGATCGCTAATTGTATGCCAAGTTCAGCTATGCTGAAGTTCGTTGAACTCGGTAGCATTTTTGGGCCATGTAGTATCGTATTAAGCATAAAAGTAGATTCTCAAAATCGAGGTGTGAAGAATTGGCTCACACCGATGAATCCCTGGGTATTCTGAGTTTCTTGGGTTTAGCCGCTATATTATTGGAGATTTATTAAGGGTTTCTCATCTATTGCGCACCTTTGACCAAGTTGAACGTGAGAAAGGTAAATCCATGGTCGAGGCTTGTGAGAAGAGTTTCCAAGAGTTGAAGGCTCGACTTCCTACCGCACCTAGATAACTCACCCGAGGGTACAAAATGGTTTTGTACCGATGGGTCTGTGGTGTATTGTGACGCTTTGGAGAATCTGGACTCTGCAGGTATTGATGCAAATGAGGAAGGTGATAGCACACTCCTCGAGACAATGAGTCCATGAGAAGAATTACCCGACCCATGATCTTGAATTGGACTGCGGTGGTGTTCGCATTGAAGATATGAAGAAATTACTTGTATGGGGTCCATGTAGATGTGCTTTCATTTTGACCACAAGAGTTTACAATATGTATTCACGCGTAACGATCTCAATCTTTGGCAACGAAGGTGTTGGAGCTACTCAAGGACTAGATATGAGTGTCCATTTACCGTTCGGTAAGGCTAATATGGTAGCAGACGCACTTAGTAGGATCTTCATGGAGAGTGTGTCCCACGGGATTTAAGGAAGGAAGGAGTTGGTGAAGGATATACATCGACTCGCAAGGTTGGGAGTTAGGTTGGTCGACTGGACATGTGTGTTGTTCTCCAAAATCGAATCGAATCGCCCTTGGTGACCGGAATGAAAGCTAGAAAATATGAGGATCCGATTTGGTAGGTCCTGGAAAAGCAATGGACAAAGTCATATAAGGTGGAGGTCTTCCCAAGGGGGAGATGGTGCTTCAGTACTGTGGTCGCCATGTGTTCCCCCGATGTTGACGATTTGAGGAGCCTGGGATATTGCACGAGGCCTATGGATTTAGGTATTATATCGATCCAAAGTTCCACCAAGATGTATCATGATTTATGAGAGATCTATCGGGGAATGAAATGAAGAGGGATATTGCACTCATAGCCAAGTGCTCGAACCGGTTAGCAAGTAAAGGTTGAGCATCAAAGGCCTAGGGGAGTACTTCAGATACGCATTCCTACTTGGAAGTAGGATGATATTAACATGGGATTTGCTAATAGCCTACCTTTTCTCGTCAACACTATGATTCTATTTGGGTGGTGGTAGACAAGTTAACTAACGCTGCACACTTCCTACCTGAAAACCACGTATCTTGGTGATGATTATGCCAAGTTACATATTGCTTCCAACATTACATGCCTCATTTGTCATATTTCAGACCGAGGTACTGGGCCACTCCGCTTTGGTGGTCTTTCAAGAAAGGGGCTTGGGACTCAGGTTAAGCTCACCTAACATTTCACCAAGCAGACGATGGCCAAGCGGAATGAACAATCCAAACACTCGAGGACATGTTGATAGCATGTGTAATGGATTCCAAAGGTAGTTGGGATGATTATTTGCCATTAATTGAGTTTGCTTACGTTAACAACTATCACTTTAGCATCCAGATGACACCGCCGAGGCTCTTTTTATGGGCAAAGAGATGTAGACGCTACCTGATGGTCTAAGGTTGGTGAGGCAACTAAGGATAGACCAGATTCTGCTCATGAGGCTATAGTGAAGGCTCCGCTGATAAGGGACAGGTTGAAAGTTGCTTAGAGTCACAAAAGTCATATGTTGATGTGAGGAGGAGAGAGTTGGAGTTCGTGGTGAACGATTGAGTATTTCTAAGGTGGAGCTCCATGAAGGGAGTCATGCGGCTTGGGGAAAAGGAAAACCTGGGCCCCTCATGTTGGTCCCTACCGGGTTATGAGGAGAGTTGGTAAGGTAGCGTATGAGTTAGACTTACCCTCAGAGTTATCTTTCATGCATCCTGTGTTTCATGTGTCGCTTTCAAAGAAATGTTTGGGAGATTCAGCGCTAGTGGTCCCGATGGATAGTGTTGGAGTAAAAGATAGCCTTAGATATTAGAAAGTTCCGCTGAAATGTCGGGATCACAGTTCTGGAGGCCAGGAACAAGGAAGTAGCTTCGCAAAGGTGTTATGGAGAAATCATGTTGAGGGAGTTACATGGAAAGTCAAGAGGATATGACAAGCAAATACCCACACTTATTCTCTATCGGCCTGGCTCCACTTGAGGTATCGCTTTATGCTATGTCATTTAGTTTTCATGTTCGGCTCATGTGTTCAAGTTTCTTTTTATGAGTATGGAAGTGTATGTGAAGCATGAGATCGGGCTTCACTATGTGATATGAATCTGGAGGTTGTCATTCCATTAATTTCTCAATTTAAATGATCGCATTTGAATATGATAATGACATGTTTCTAACTTCGCTTGTTTCCTATATTCGAGGACGAATATTCCCGAGGGGGAGATATTGTTATACCCTCAGAGCTCAAGATCGACCCGGGAGTTGAAACGGGAAAAAATAGGAAATTGATATTGCAGCTCAGACGAGTCATCTCACGACTCATGAGATAGCCCCCGAGTAGTTAGGGTGACTCGGGGAAGGAAAAAATAGCTGGGAAAAGGAAGAATAGGCAAGTAGTACCGACTGAGTCCTCACAAGTCGTTGTAATTTAATGACTGTAGTGAGTCGCTGGCGTGTTTGGAGTCCAAAGTTTGGAAATTGAGATAGTGTACTTAACGAGTGGTGACCACGACGAGTCATGAAGTGAATCGTTACGAGCCTAGAGAATAAAGAATGTAGTGCACTTGACGATCAGTGGTGACGACCGTTACTCGGGTGCCACGAGTCGTCAAGTCGCTCGTTAGGACCACCGACGCTTAATTTTTCTATGAATTAGTAAGGACCTTTTGTAAATTTAAGTTCCTAAAGCCTATAATACATCAAGCTTACGTCTATTTTAGTGGGTTTTAGGGGAAAAACTCATTCTAAGTGTAGTCCTTCCATGCATGCAAACTTGAGAGGTTGAGAGGTGATCTAGAGCAAGTTCTCAAAGTTTCATCAAATCCTTCTTGGGCAATCGCAGAAGTGGTAGATTCAAGCTTCAAGTATGTAGGGCGAATGGGTGTTCCGTCTACACCCATGCCCATCCTCATTGACTTGTGAAAATATCTTCAAAACCAACATGGGGTTCTTAATTCAATTTGAAATTCGAATGATTTGCTAATGGGCTTTATGATTTATGATCTACGCTACATTTATGGATTTGGACGATTTACATTTAATTTTACTTATAAAACTATTGTTTTCATTTCTTACTAAAACGCCTATTCAAGCATGAATCATGATGAATCGACGATCTTCGCTTCAACTGATGATATTTATGTCCAGCATGAATTACGATTTAAATATGTATTTATTCAATTATCCATCATGATTTGATGATTTTCAAGCTACATGTATGATTTACATATGTGTGAAAACCTATGATTTATAAATATGTTTGGACCGACTCACGGGCCTTATGTCATAACTAGTTCACGTATGTACAATTATGTTTATTATTATCATGATTTAACTAGCCTATGAACTCATAAAAATTATACTATGAGCACTATATATGTTTTGGGAGTAATATTTCAACACCGAGTAGGTTCTGGGACTCAGGTTCGCCCGAATCTCATAAACTATATGCCACTATAGGTATGTTGGGACCTTGCGAATTTCTTCCCGACCAATTGTCCTTTTCATGGTGATATCACATTTTTATGGTCCTAAAGGTATGGACACCCTCCGGACTAGGGATTTACAAGTATGGCTTCAAGTATGCTCTATGGAATATGTCAAGAGAATCTCCCACTGTTCCTCATGATTTATGGGTTTAAGACTACGTATGTTGGCTCGAAAGTATTGTTTATTATGAATTTTCTCTCATGATTATGGTTACGATTGTATTAGCCTAATGTTTTGAAACCTTAAGCCTTATGATATGTTATGTTACGATAATTAAGTGATATGAGCATGATTTCCTACTCGTATGCCGTTTTATGAGATTTCACACCTTTAAATATCAGTTTTACTTACCTTGCATACTGCACATTCCACGTACCGGCCGCATACTTTCTATGTTGTATTCATGATACATGTTACGACTCTCGTGCTCATCCTCATATCTAGATCATATCGAGTGCATTTTCACTATTGGTGTGAGTCCTCATGTTCCGTGTGGGCCGTTTGATAGACATTCATTCTATTATATGTTTCAAGACTTGTACTAAGTTAGTTGGGGGTGTTATCCCAGCAACCCATCGTATGGCCAAAGGCTTTCTGTGACAAAAGATGTAGTACTCACTTTGCATGTATGTCTATGGATTTCCTTATGCGCCGATATGCTATGATTCTCGTTTACCTTCCGATATGCCTTGTAATTATTCTTCCGCTTATAATGGAATGAAATAGATGTATGCTTATTCCATGTTGACTGGGCCTCTCGGTTCTTGTCCCGTGTTACTGGCCCGGCCCACGTCTCGGGGTCGTGACATCGTGGCCTGCCAATCGACAAAACAACTAGGCCAACATGACCAACAGCGTGTCACAAAACCCATAGTCCGCAAGCCTCTAAAAGTAAGTCATTGGCCGGGACAGGCCCCGACCTACTCAAAACTACAAAGAAAAAGACAGCTACTCAAATGTAAGGGAAACTTCTAAGAAGGGAGTCAACAATTCGTCAGCCCGAACGTGCTACTAGGAAGTTCCCGTAACCTCGTCTCGCTGTAACCTAGGCAAGTATGCAAAGGCCTCATGCATGAGCGTCAGTACTACATGTACCGAATATATAAGACAATAATAATAAACTCAATCAAGCTAATAGAGGAACTAAAAGTAATCAAAGAATAAGAGTTAGAAGTTAACCTATAAGATTTCACAAATATGTATTGCAAACTAACAAGTAATATTCAAACAACTTAACCCGACTCCCCATAAGTCTCGGTAGATAAACAACACAAGATAACTGGGGCTCTATAACCCCCCGGCAAGTATAAGTCAACCTATATACCCCATAGTACTCACTCCATCCCCAGGCAAGTTGTAGACTAGAGCATATTCAGCTTTTGAGATTGTATCCGAGCCTTCTCCGGGGCTCCCGTAACCGGCATTCTGCTCTTATGGGCTCTTTTTAATCAGATTATTTTGGGGCTCAGAATTCATATCTTAGCCTTCTCCGCCTCCTATAACTATACCTGACACACAAAGGCTCTACCTATCGCAATGTCACAATAGCCATAAGAAAAGTTCATAAGTGAATAGGACGCGATATGGATCTCACAGCCTCAACTGGGTCTTTCCGCATATCATATAGCTCATGTAAGCAACTTGTAGCCCCATAGGTACACTTATGTTTAGCCTTTCTAGGAAACATGTAGGCATGGGCACCGCATGAGTAGCCCGAGGCGGTGGCCCAACATTGGACAACTGATAAGATCACTATTCAAGGTATTACATAATCTATTAAATTATTAGCAGCCTAAGGTGGTTTTCGAACAACCTATATGACAAGTTGTAAGTTGCATGAAGCTAAGGCGTGTCCCCGACAATAAGTATTTCATCTTGCAACATACCAATTTAGTTCATTAGGCAAACATGGTGCCACTAACTTAAAGATAAGACTATAATATTAAGATTCTAGCTCTCAGAGGGCATCAAGGTACACCAACAAACCAGAGGGCGAGTATAGCATCATGAACAGAAGATATATTTCCAAGTTATGCCTCATGCTTCTCAATTTAGCAAGACATGCTCAACAACTAACCACAGCCTTTACGTTCCTGTGAAGGGGCAACGACATATTCCTAGTCAATCCATATGACATCAATGCACTAAACAACTCTATGTCGCTTCTAACGAGAAGCAAAGATAGACATGACCAATCCTGACAAAGGATACTCACACTAAATCATAGATTCAACTCACAACAGCTAACCACAATACACAAACCATGAAAGGCACAAGTCGTATTGACTATACAACGAGAGAAACTTGCCGAAGGAGGTTTAGCCTCCAATATACCTTGGTGACTCAATATATCTACCTTCCTCAACCAAATTCTCTAACAATCAATCACAATACAAAGCCCCAACGCTTATTTTTGAAGTCACTAAAAACAGTCCATATCAAACAAATGAAGAAGAGTTCCAATATTGGTATTCGTTGATATATAACGAAATCCTAATTTGAATGCAAAGAGGTGAAGTCCTTATCTTCCTAGATGAAGGAACACCATGAATAGATGAGAAACAATCCCAATCCCTTGGAAAAACCTCAACAAAACTACAACTAGAGAAGCCAACTTGAGTTTGAGGAACTTCACAACAATTACTTACAAGATCCCAAATTTAATTGGTGTTGGAGGCTTGGATAAAAATCCTCAAAATCCAAAGTGCTCCTCCAATGGGATAGCCCTCGAAGGAGCTCTTGATTTTTTAAAAAATAAGTTAAAATGAGTTGTAAGTCAAAGGTTATTTAGCCAATAGTGAGCAACACCATGTCGGCCAGGTGGTCGTGGCGCGGCCGTGCAGCCTGGGGCTGTGTGTTGCCCCTCCTCTGTGCGCCATGTGTGCAAGAGGCCTCGCCGACGTGCGCTCGCAAGGCAAGTATGTGCTCTCCGTAAAACAACATGATGTCATGTTTCGATACCCATGGCCGACTTTTCGAGCAACTCTTATTTTCACACACTTTTTAGAACATAAAAATAAAATTAGCCCATAAAATATATTTTATCATTAGGTCCCTCGGCACACGTCATGGGGCTTTAAAGATTTTGTGCATGTTCCAAAAGATGAGAGGTCAAAGTTAGATGCCAAGACAAAGCAATATATCTTTATTGGTTATGGCCTTGATGAGTTTAGTTACAAGCTATATGATCTAGTTGAGAAGAAACTTGTAAGGAGTCGTGGTATTGTATTCATGGAGAATCAAACCATTGGAAGATATTGATAAAAACAAAGCAGTTAGGAATATTCTGTAGTCCCGATGGTGGTGGTTGTTTTGGCCAAGCCTCACAATAAGTGCCGCATGTTGTTGGGCTATATGATCATATTGATGCCCAAAATCATTCCATATCGCATGTTGATGTTGGATAATGACAATGATGTTGTTATTGAAGCAACAGATTCTCCTAACTCATGAAGTTGTGTGAAAATTACCACCACAATAATCGCCGATTAAACTGTAAAGTCACTAATCACACACGATAATAACTATAAGGACCACGATATAACATAAAAAATCTCCTTGCTCAAGGGAGTCACAAAAACATGACCTATCGAATAGAATTTTATTCAACTCACTTGTTTGTTTTAGATTACAACTCTCGCAACCAAAGGGACTAACTCTAGAACCTCAAAATCTTACTAATTAACTCTAATTCAGTAATACGTTTCTCTAACTCATAGACCGAAAGGAAACTTACAATACTCTCCAAATGGAAAAACTAAACACAAGAATTTCTCTCCACTTACCATCTCGACACCGCAAAAAGCTTTTTCTTTTTCTTGCTCTCAATCGTCGAAGCCTTTCCTTCCACAATCTTTTCCCTATATATGTATATTTTCTCACATCACGTACTCCTCCTTCAATGATCCTTTTAGGTCTTCATTTTCTAGAAGGGAAGTACACTTTACCTTTCCTTTTTAGTCCCCTTCGAATATTTTCTTTTGATTCTTTGTTATTCTTTCCTCTTTGTCTCAAAGTGTTGTGCATAGGTGTGTCACACTGTCTTCTTGACATAGGCTCAATCTCCTGCCTTATCTACCGATCCGCACTCCCGACTCTGGAGTAGGAATAGACATCTATCTCAACACACCTATTCACGAGTCGTACCTAGTTCATCTTCATGTATGTGTACCACAAACAACTTCCCTTGACCCGGAACACTCTTCAACTTTTACAAAAACTTTGTCAATCACGCTAATCTCGGAGAGCTACTCCTAAACTCAAAGATGGAACCTTCTCAAGCACACGATCCTCTGGGCCGGGTGGGGCTTCGCTAGTGCCATCTCCATTTCCATTCTCATGGGGTACTCAAGCTCGTTCCTTCTTCCATTAACTTGGCTGAAGGCATAAATTCTCGCAAAACTGCGTATAGCATGAGTTAGAAGGGATAGAGAGATATTCCATCGCACGATATAGATCATGAAAAAAGGAAACTTTTTAAAACGTTTCATAACTGGGTTATAAGTGGCGCGCTCACACCCATGAAAAAGACTCTACTTAATGTGGCTTTCAAAACACCCTAGATTGCCTCCCAAAACCTAATACTAGGATACTAAGTTTGTCATAACTAACATAGGTCCGCACGAGACATGGAATCTAGAACCATAGATAGCTCCAAGTCGACCATAAGTAATAACATGATATCTAACCCAACATAATTAAAGGAAAAACTAATTTTGAAATAGCAAAAGTCTCGAATATTTAAAACATTTGAACAAGAGAAATACATAACATTGAACTGTCAATATAATACTATGTATGATAAGCCTCTGAAAAACTAATGAGCCGGGAGGGACAACACCCCACCAGCTCATTAGAAGTCTCGAAACTAAACACAACATCACAACTAACTCAAGGTCCTCGAAGGATGTGGACTCACCAAAAAAAGCTATCGTAACCGAATCCTGGAAACTAGCTAGCGGCAAAATTGAGTCTCGAACGTCGAGCCTCGTATCATAAAATGATACAAGATAAAGTGTGGTCAAAAGACTGGAATGTACCGAGTATGCAAGGTAAGTAAAAACAACGGTAAGTAAAATCAGAAACACATATCATAAAATCATTTCATCATAAGATACCTGAAGTAGGGACTTGCATGTTGGATATCTCAAAACATGATTAGACATAACTGAATCTCATAACTAAATTGAATACAAATTCTATCCATGGGTCGACTGAGCCTCTCAGGTTTCTGTCCCGTGTTTCGATATGAGCCTATATTCTGCCTGACAATTGGGTCAAACTCCGCTGAAAATATAATATCATAACCGATGAACATGCATAATCGAAATCATGAGGAACAATGGAAGATTCGTCGTATAACCGATATTATCACGATAGAGCTTACGTGATCCCGACTATTATGCTTAAGTGCGTATCCGTCCATAGCCTTGCCAATGCTAAGGCACTACCATGATATCGATCAAGTCAAGGCCCCTTGGGGCAAAAAGCTCACAAGGGAGAACTTCCAAAGAATCTCGAATAACCTACGTTGACACGTGAAGCCTCCAGGCCCAGGTTTATCTCGAACCCCTAGCCTACTCATGCTAGACACTACCTCTAAAAAACATGAAATTACATACATAATCTGAAATAATAATATGAGGAGCCTTGGCTCAAAACGTACTCACAAGCTGAAAAGTGGGAGTTTAGACTCCAAAACCAAGAACGAGATAAACTATGAAATGGAGCCAAACATGGATTTGGGATCCTTCAAAGAGCTTTTTTCCAATATTGTCCAGTAATTCCTTTGATTATTAAAACGCGGTAAGTATATCGAGTGTTTTAAAAGGTGGGGCGTGAGGCGAGGGGTATTTTGGCGAACATGGGTGAGGCGTAAGCCCCGAGACACGCGGCGTAAGTCCCATGGAGCTAAGGAGCGTATATCTCATGTATTTTTAATTTTATAATTTTATTACTAAAAATAAGCAAAATAATACTTTCAAATTCTGCAAATAAAAATTCCAATAATATAAAATAAAATATTATAATTATTATTTGAGAAAGATAATATTAAAAAATATAATAGCCGAGACAATCTTTAAAATAAAATCATCATCATCGATCTCTCGTAGACCTTCACTCTTAACTAATATTTACACCGATTATTGTTTATATATATTTCAAAGAAGGATAAAGATAAATAGTCTAAGAGCAATAATATAAAATATAGATATATTATCTCAGGAGCGTAGGGTTATGAAATCTCTATCCTATCATTTTAGGCATAATCATCAAAAGAATTATTTATAACGTTATGTTCTGTGGAGAGTTATTTTATTATTGATATTATAGAAAAAATGACTACAATATGAAACATGATAACATAAATTATAAATATCATTACACCAAGAATAAAAACATTATTTATAAAAATACTTTTAAAATAATAAAATTAAAACAAAATTTAACGCCGAACTTGCATTTTTAAGACCGAAACTTACATTTACGCCCGGAACTTATGCCATAAATTATGGAGCTTATGCTATATGGATCTACGCCTTTATTTGTGTCTCTGCGTTTTGGTATGCGCCGCCCGAACTCGCCTTAGACTTGTCCCAAAATGCCTTTAAAACACCGCGATAACAATCAATGGACCAAATCTTACTAATATATTTAGTACAACTATCACTTTTTTTTTCCTGTTCTTCTCCACTTTCCAATAACTAAGAAGCTTAAAGGTACACTAGCTAATATCTGATTTCAAACAGTGGTGATTAATCCAACTTGCAAAAAACACAAAGTGACTATGTTTTGTAAGATAATTTCCATCTAGAACTAGAAGAGTATAATAGTAGGGAATTCTTAGAGATTTTAGGAAAACTTATAAAAAAATATGGGAAAATATAAGAGAACTTAGCAACCATTTGTGATAAGAACTTGATTATAGTTTTGCTTTTGAATATAACAACTTATTATATTGAGGCTGAATAAACTTTAGTTTCGATCTAATTTGCTTCTACAATACTTACTATAATTTTTTGGTATTTTCAAATATCCATAATCATCAAATTTATAGAAATGACAGCAAAATGGTTAATCTCACACCACCAATGGTCTAGATAACTTCCTCATAAAACATAAAAAGCAACCTAAAAATATAATACATAATTGAGAAAGATATAATACATAATTGAGAAAGATAAATCATCAAATACTCTAAAAAAATCACCAAGCTGCACGAGAAATAAGAGTAGCAACCACAAAATACCTTAAGTAAAAACAGCAATGAAAAACAACGGCAAATTTTTCAGCAGCTTAGGATAAAAAAATGCACCGAAAACAAAGAAAAATATAGTAGTAGTTGTAGGAAGAAAAAATATAGAAAATAACAATTGAACACCACCAACCAGCAAAACTGAAAGCAGCTACAGTGAAGTATATTATATGCAACACATACTTTTATTATATGAAGTATAGCTCACCTAAGTGTTAATTTCTCAAAAGTCAAGATTATATCTAACCACCAGAGTTTCATTACATAATTTTTTCTTCTTCTTTTTTTTCAAAATTGTGGTCTCCTTCTAAGATATGGTAAACATCCTAATTAAAGCATATAGGCAAATGAAAGTATTTTTATTTTGGGAGGAGTGCTGACATAATAAATGCAAATATTAATAACAAATAACCTCGACGAGGTAGTCAGCCACTCCAACTAGAGTACATTAAATACACATATCCAGTAGAATCCATGTGCTACTGAATAAACTAATAAGAAAATCCTTTTGAGATGCTTTAACAAAACCAATTCATAATATCATTTCTTTCTTGTCTAATTATTTTTTTGTATCAAATTAGACTCACAAATTGTTTAGGGTGGTTACAAAGTTAAAATTCATAAAAAATCAAAGTAAATAAGGAACTAAATTTATAGACTTTAATGATAAAAATATTCAATCACTTCATCACCTCATGTGAAAAAATCACGACAGCCCTACCAAAATTTATTGGCATCTTCAATCAAGTTAAGCAAACCCTAACAGAGAAAATTCTATAATAAACTCTCAAATATCACCTCTGACCCCCTCAAGCCCCAATTTTGTACCTTACAACATTATCACTTTCATCCTCCCAAAACATCAATCAATATCTTGAAGAACCTAATCACATAATATTTAATGAGCAAGTGAGAAAGAATATTATCAAGGGTATAATACTTGTCTTTGCGGTCACTTTTGAGTTTTAGAATATTACAATTACATGTTTATGCAATAATGTTGAGAGAAAAAAAATAATGACATCTGAAAATACCATAAAGTTAAGCATAGTAATATGCCTTCACCTCCTTCGTCACTCCCCATACCAAAAAAGAAAAATTGAAAGTTGTTGTGTAGTAAGAAAATAGCCGAAAGAAGAAAGTTTCATTTTAATCGAATAGAAGAAGAAAGAGAAGAAGGAGATGAAGTGATGATAAAGATGAATAACTTACTGGTAATCACTGATTTTTTGCTGGTAGATGAAGAATTTGCTGCCAAAGCCTTCAAGGATTTCACCAAACTGCAAGTGTTCTTTCACAATGAAATATAATTAGGGATTTTTATAATATAGGAATTTTGGTGTTTCAGATAGAGAAAATTTTAGAGTCTTTTTGCTTATTTTTTGTTCGCGCCTTTGCGCCATGCCGATCCCGCTGAAATTTTTTTATTATTTTATTTAGGATCAGATTTAGTGTGTTTAGAAATAAAATTGATGAATTAGAGACCAGTAAATAAATATCAACCCTATAACTATATTTTTAAGGGCCATATTTAATACTTGTCGCTAAATTTTGGTCCCTAAAAAGCTTTTTTCTTGTAGTGAATGTATTGAGTCTTGACTTTACTCTTGTTTAATTTTTTTTCATAATATAGTGGCAATCAATTTCTATGTCTTTTTTTGGTCCTCTCATGATAGATCGATTAGCAAAGCACTTGCAATGCCGATTTACGCTACTAAACACTTTCTACAGAGCAATCTTAACCTCTAGTTATATCAATAACCCAAGTAACCAAATAAGTTCAAACATAACAAAGGCTAGTGTGATCACCCGCCAAGAATCTACTAAATTTGCCGCAATTTCCAACTCGCGCCCAAGCCACAGCCCCAACAAGCCGCCCATGATCGTGGCCAAAGACTGACAAAATCGCTGACTTGACAAATTTGTAACGCATGCTCGACGCGCCGACAAAAGCCTGCTCGCAAGCGACACAGCCCGCCCGACACAAACACTGGCGCCCGCCGACACCGTTCGGCACAAAGAAGTATGCCTCGACTCTTCTCTCGCCACAAAGAATCATGCCAGCATGCCCGGATTGCTGCCCATCGCCCATTGACACCGCCATTTGGCTCATAGTGTAGGGGGCTTGTAATTAGTATAAATAGGCCTTGAGGGGCGCTTTTTTGTACTCAAATAATTTCATTGTATTTACTCTTCACTTGTCAAGCTTTGTCAATATATAGTGAAGAAAGGGCTATTTGGCCTCCTTTAAAAAAACTTGTCTTCCTTTACTTCCTGCTTTCTTTACTTGTCATTGATCCTTGGCACTTTTCAGGCCTCTTAGACAAGTAAAAACTGATCAAGCTTGAGCTGGCTAAGCCATCTTAAGCCGTCCCACGGGCCTTGAAAACTTAAGCCCGTGACAAGTGGTAATGTGAGCAACGTAATGACAAACCGCGAAGAAGAGGAAGCTAATTTCAAGGAGACAACCAGGGGATTGAGCCCCAAAGGAAGTCCAAAGCGCCGAGGGACAAGAGCCGAGGCAGAGATCCTCTACGACACGGTAAGTGAAGGACTCACCCAAGAGGAACCCGAAGGTTCTCGCACCGCCTAACCGGACGAGAGAATCACCTGCAGGCCGAATGGCCGTCTTGAACCGACGATAGACGTTCTTGAAAGCAATTTCGTCTCTTGAGACCGTAGCCTTGAGGGGCCGGATGAAGTTAAACAACATCTTGAGCAAAAGTGAGAGCACCAGACGACTCAATGTGCTTCAGAGCAGAGGCTCATGGAGGTCTTGCCGAGCCGCAGGGTGTGTTGACACCTAGGCAAGAATCGATACGCGCCTGCAGGCAACGGCGGAGGCGCTCGACTGGCCCCAGCAAGGGAAAGCGCATAGGCACTCTAAGCCCAAGGAGTTCAAGGTGAACGCACTGCCAGACGTCGAAAAACTTCATCTCGGCAAACTCCTGGAGTGCTATTTCGAAATGTTGGCGTGGTGCGACCGCCATGTCCGTACTGTAGCCAGCAATGTACTCCTCGCCACCGACACGCCATGTTGTGGTGGCGGCGAAGAAGGCATATTGACCGAGGACTTGTGTCATAGCCGACCGGGCACAGCTTCAAAGAGGGAGCTTAAACGGTGCTTATCCCCAAAATGTCGTGCATGAGTCTGGCCGAAAGTCGAGCCTGCATCGCTACCATCCGCGGAGTACGTGAAGGAATTCACAAAACTCACCTCCAAATCCCCACCCACGGCGAAGATATGCCGTTCTATTTCTTGGATGGCTCGTAATCGGGGCTAAACAAGAGTTGCACAGCGACAGTAAGAAACGTGGACGAGGCCATTGTTATGCGAGTCCTGACTGCATTTCCGCCGAAAGCTCTAAGGCAAAGGACAACACCCGACGGTCGCACGCTAAGACAAGAGCGAGGCGAGAAGGACAAAGGTAAGTCTACCTCCAATCGTGGTCGTGGACTCGCAAAGGCGACCGCAACCGATCCTCTAAATTCCGCAAGGACTATGAGGAGCGGAAGAAGGGAGGTACAACCGTGATAGTTGCTATTTGTGCGGCGACCTCCCACCTATACGTAAACCCCGAAGTTGGGAAAGTTGCTGCTATGATGGCAAACACAACGGCTTGGAAGCCGTACATGTCCGCTTAATCCACCGCGCCGAAGCCGGCGGACGTAAGGAACAAGGGGCTGAGCCGCCCGAGGTAAGGACAAGGCAAGGCTTGTTCAATCACATGACCTTGTTCAACCACATGGCCCTTGCAGCAATATCAGCCCAGCCGCCTCGGGTGAGGCCAAGGGAATCTTTATTCATTGATGCTTGGGAGAACAAGAAGCTGCCCGCATCATGGTGGACACAGGGCTACTCACAACTTCATGACAGAGGCAAAGGCTAGAGAGTTGGAACTCACTTTCCTCTCTAGCAACACATCAACATTTAAGACGGTCAATGCACTCCCACACAGGGAACGGCTTTGCTCCTAACATTCCCATTTCTCTAGGAGCTTGGCATGGACGGACCAACTTCACTGTGGCACCAATGGATGGCTTGACATCGTGCCGCCTTGACTTCGGCACGAGGTCAATGCTTTCATCTCTCCCCACCCAAATCGCCTACACATCAATGACGGCGGCTCATGTATTGTGCCGTTAGTCCGTGTGCCCCAAAAGGGCATGTAGCTGAGCCACCATGCAACCGGTAAAAGGGGTTCAAGAAAGGGGAGCTGACCTTCTGCCACTCTGTAGGAGTGCCACATGCTCCAGAGGCGTAACCTATTCACATGCATCCAATATGTCTTGACAACATGTGACATCACATGCCTTTAATTTTAAATTCCCTAAGAAGTCCGCTCCCCACCGGGAGATTGACCACTTTATCGAAGCCGATTCCAAAGCCAAGCCACCGCCATGACCCCTACCGCATGGCACCACCAGCCGAAGAGCGAGTAGGCAAACTAACCGAATCTCAGAGGCAGGCACTCGCCCTCCAGCAGACTTTGGCGCACCTGCATCGTTTCCAAAAGAAGAAAGAAGGAACATTGAGACTGCATAGATCATCGGGCCTCAACAAGGTGACCGTGGAAGAACAGCTTGCCCAATACCAGCATTGCGTACTTGCTTGATGATGGGACAAGCCAAGGTCTTTTCAAAAATGGACCTCGCGGGAAGGGCTACTATCGTGCCCGCATCGCCGAGAGACGCAGCCAAAGACAACTTGTGTCACCAGATAGGGGGCCTTCGGCGGCTTGTCATGCCATTCGGACTTACAAACGCCGGCCACATTCTCGCACGTTGATGAATTGTGCCGTTCCACCCATTCTTAGACAAAAAGTTTGTTGTCATCTACCTGATGATATTGTAGTTCACAAGAATGTAAATTTCGGGAGGAACATGTGCAAGACCTCATGTGCATTCCGTGCATTTCGAGAGACAATGAACTGCCTGGCCAAAAGGACAAGTGCACGCTCGCCCCGCCTTGTGTCCAGCCTTGGGCACACGATCTCGGCAGGAGAGATCGTAATGGACCATGACAAGGTCGAAGCAATAAGGGATTGGGAGGCACCAAGTCGAGTGCACCGAACTCCGCTCATTTCTTGGTCTCAAATTCTCAACTACTACTGTGAGATTCATCAGCAAAGTTATTCGAAGATTGCGACAATTCCTCACCGACCTATTGGAAAAGCACGAATGGGAGTGGACAAGGCTTGTCAAGAGGCTTTTGAGGAGCCGAAGATCGCCATCACAAAGGAACCACCCTTTCCCTACCCGACTTCAGCAAAGCCTTGAGGTCCATGCCGAGCTCGTAATTGCGCTATTGGTGGCGTCCCGATGCAAGAGGGCCACCCCATTGCTTTCGAGAGTCTAAGCCGAACGAGGCGTAACGCGTACTCCGTCCATGAGAAGGAGATGACGGCCATAAGGTCCACCGCCTAAGGGCTTGGCGTCACTATTTGTTGGTTCTCATTTCCTTATCATTAAGACAGCACAACGAGCTAATAGTTACTTTCCAAACACAAACAAAACTCACCTCAAGCAGTTCGCTATGTGATTTTCTGTTTCAATTTACTCACTCTCTAGAATATAAACCAGTTCACTAATGTGTGCAGATGCTTAAGTTTTAAAGCGCTTCCGGCACCCATTGTCGCATCTGCTATGCCTTTCGCACGCAATCAAGGAGGGAATGCAGACCACTCCGGCAGAAGGCTGCGCCTTCTGCTTTGCTGCCAGGTAAACAAAAGTTCGGAGAAGATACTTATATATATTGTCATAAAGAAGCTATGTGCCAAATAAAATTTGAGGCTTTCATCAAGATTGATGATATCTCCTCACTTTACATCTGATGACAGGAATCTTGCACTACCTGAGATGAAATATTATCATTACATCGTGACTATAAGAAAGAGTATTGTTCAGCGCAAAGATAAGATAAAGCAAACTGCTGGGTATTAAACAGAGCCACTTAGCAAAATCATTTGATATACGTTACGCAGATCATTTGCGCTATTAATCAGTGGTTACACCATCATGGTCGGTGGACAGTTTTCAAAACAGTATCTTCATGTTGAACCACGCAGCGTAAAGCCCAGAGGTACGAAAAGCGCTTCTGCAGACATACCAACATTGCAGTGCCAAAGACAATATCAAGGACCGAGACCCCGTTTCACAGAGCCTTCGAAAGAATTATTCCATCTATCAGCCCTGAAAGGCATTGGCTGCTTTCACCAAGCAGATGCACGCCAGACAGAGCGCGGCCAACCCTTCTCGAGTAAGCACTGAGGCACTTGTCAAGCAAGCAACTCGTAAAGATCGGGCTAAGCGTTGATAATGCCTGGGCTCTTCTTACACCGCAAAGAAGCGAGTCCACAGTAAGAGTCCTTTCAACTTCAGAACCTGCAAAGAATCCCAATACTCCCTAACTTGCCTCGTCAACTACGGACCAAGGAATCCCGGCGCCTCTATCACCTAGCCAAGGCATGGGAGGAGCAAGTAGACACAGTCTTACTTGGACAAAGGTTCCAAAATGAAGAAATTGCCGACGTGAAGTGCCGCGCACATTACCAAATCGGGACAAGGTACGGTGAAGTCAATCCGCGGCGCTCAAATCTCCTGCAAGCAGCGCCAATCGAATCTCATCGACGCTACGAGGGTCCATTCGAAATTGTTGCTAAGGTGGGCAAGATTTCTTTCAGCCAACATGCCTCCGCACCGGAATCTACCCGCCTTCCATGCTAGCCAACTAAAAACCGTTCCATCAAGACAAGGAAGACATGGAAAGGGGCCGAGCGTCGCCCACAGATTTTCACGCTCCAAAGAAACCTAACCGGGTGCGTATAGAGGCCATCTCACCACGCTGATTCTGGCAAAGGTTGGGGCAACTCAAGCACCCACCTCTTGTGCATTGGAAGGGCTACACGGAGTGAGGCTTGGTGGGAAATATGAAGATTCTGTGGCAATAAAAGATGAAGTCCACAAGTACCTCGCACATGTGTGGCGCCGCGGTCGCCGCCAACTCGTGGGGGAGAGTGTAATACCCGCCGAAGAAATCTACTAAATTTGCCGCAATTTCAACTCGACGGCCAAGCCACGCCCCAACAAGCTGCCCATGATCAGGGCTAAAGATGTGACAAAATCCCAAGACTTTGGACAAAAATCCCAAACGCATGCTCGACGCGCCGACAAAGCTCGTCTGCGCCCCCGACACAGCCGCCGACACAGCTCGCTGACATCAAGCTCGCACAAACAAGCATGCTCGACTCTTCGCCGCAATCATGCGCATGCCCGACGGCGCCCATCGCCCACATCATTAATCGCCATTCGTTCATAGTGTAGGGGCTTGTAATTAGTATAAATAGGCCTGAGGGGCGCTTGTACCAAATAATTCTCATTGGTTTACTCTTCACTTGTCAAGCTTTGTCAATATAGTGAAGAAAGGCTATTTGGCCTTTTAAAAAAACTTGTCTTCCTTTACTTCCTCGCTTTCTTTACTTGTCATTGATCCTTGGCACTTTTTGTGCCTTCTTAGACAGAAAACGGATCGAAGCTTGAGCGAAGTTAAGCCATCTTAGCCGTCCCACGGCCTTGAAAACTTAAGCCCGTGACACTAGGCTCCGTATTCGCGCTTAGCAAAACTTCTCGAGATAGTGGTTTGTTTTCTAGATTTCCAAGACACCAAAGAGTCCCCTAGGACATGCATCTTTCTTGCGTATGAGCATGCCGCCCAATCAACATCACCGTAGGCAACAAATTTTGAATAGGATTACTGGACACAAAAGAACAACTTGTCCGTATTATGATTTAATGTACTTAACAACTCTCAAGGCCGTTTCATATGGAACTTTTTTAGCTGCTGGAGATACTGACTTAATATTTGAACACGCAAGTGGCTATCAAGTCTAATAACCACGAGATACAATAGCTTTCCTATTAGCCTCGATAGAAATTCACACGTACAAGAATAATCTCCCTTGTTGTTGCTTGTATACTCATCATATTCTCTCGGTTGTCGCTTGATGTTAGTGTCCATAAGGGTAGCAAATGGCTTGGATTCAAGCAGTCCAAGTTCGTATATTAGCTCAAGTGCGTATTTCCTTTGACTCATCTAGATCCCTTCCATGATCGATCTAGCAAATTCTATCTCAAGAAAGTATTTCAACTTTCCTAAGTTCTTCATCTTGAATATTTATTGCAGTGCTTGTTTTATTTCCTCAATTTACTTCAGCACCTCCGGTCACTTCAATATATCATCTACATAGATTAATATCATCACACTCATACCTGACTTTACGTAAAGGAGTGATCATATTGACTTTTGCTTGAACTTAAGTTTTAGTAGGGCCTTCGACGCTTGGTGTTCCAATTATCTTGGTGTCTCTGTTAATCCATACAAGAATTTAATGAGTCTACACAATGTGCTTACACGTATTTGTACTTTTCCGATGTGAGATACATATGGTAGTTCCATATATATCTCTATCATGAAGATCTCGTAGGAAGACATTGTACACATCTATTTGATGGATGTGCCAATGACTAGATGTTGCTAAGGCTAACACTATCCCGGCAAGACCATTTTTACCATAGGAGAGAAGGTTTCCCTGATAAATAATGCCCTTGTGTTGACTATAAGCTTTGCTACTAGTCTAGCCTTGATCCTTTCTATCTCTCCTAATGTTTTATACTTAATATTATAGATCAATTTGCTTATAATTGGTCTTTTCCTCTCGTAGGTTCACTCTATCACATGTGTGATTGCTATCTTTGATCGCATTGCTTTAATCACTTTGAATCTTTAATTGCCTCGAATAATTTTTGTGTCTGTAATAGTAGAGAAAGCAAATAAGTAATTTTGATAGTGAAGAGACAGTTTTTCATAAGATAAGTAGTTGGAGATAGAGTAAGGTAAGTCCTCATTTTGGATTAAAGAAATAAAGTCTGAGCCATATAGGTGGTTGTTTTCTTCTATCTCGACCTCCTAGGACGATTTCTGATCCCGACCCGTAACTTTCACTATGGAGAATGAGCATACTCTTGATCTTGAAATAGAAGCCCATGTGGGTACTTGTGAACATGATCATGAATTTTCTCAGCTCTATCGGAAGTTGTTTATATTGATATTCCTAACTTCATATTCATCGCATTGTCGCATATCAATAATAGAGTATAGCACAGATCTACATTGGAAAGGGAATTAGCAAGAATAAGTCATAAAAGGGAATACACCCTCTTTCAACACTACATCCCTATTAAAATAGAAATATTTAGAGGTAAGGTCATATAGAATATATCCTTTTGAGTCTTAGAACAGCCCATAAAAAAAACATTTCTTGTTCTAGGTTTCATTAATCGCCACTTGGTGCACTATCTTATCATTGAAAGGCACCTAACACTCTCGTATGTGTATGATGGTTTCCTATTGTATAGTTTTTCATAGGGAGGCATGCCTATAATAAAAGAAGGAAGTCTATTGATAAGATATACAATAAATTAAAATACAAGAACCCCAAAATCTTGGCGAGAATCTTAGCTTGAAAACTAAAGCTCTTGTGGCTTTCAACATGTGTTCAGGCTTCCTCTCACTACACCATTTTATTTAGGGAATATGAATAAGTTCTTTGGTGGATAGTACCATGTTTAGTGAATATATTAATGTAGACATTATTGACAAACTCATTGCAATTGTCATTTGTAGACCTTAACATTTTATTAAATTGAGTTTGAACTAATACAATGAATTGTTGAATTGTTACACAAGCATCAGATTTCAATGTAAATAGGTAAACCCAAGTCATTCTTGTGTATTAATCCATAATAGTTAAAAATACTTGTTTCATTAACCGCGGAGTTTTATAGGTACCTATATGTCCATGTGAATCATATCAAACGCAATGGTGCTTTTAATACTACTAGTAGGAAATGAAAATCTAACTTGTTCGCACTATGACACATTGTATATTTATTTATGACTCTAGCTATGGATTTAGACTTGCTAGGTAGTAATTTATTGAGTACAACAATGATACATGCCCAAATCTACTATGCCATAGACTTATATCTAAATTCATTCATAGTAGCTAAATCTTGAGAACGTTAGCAATAACTTGACTTCATGATTGGACGGCTAATTTTCTAATTGAGTAGATAGAGACCATATTCTACTCTACCAATCTCCTTCACCTTCCCACTTGAGAGATCCTCAAAATGAAAAATAAAGAAAAAGAAAACTCCACAAAGCAGGTCTCCTAGTAACTTTTAGAAATCGACATTAAGTTGTACTTAAACTTGGAACATATAGATATTTTCTAGTGTGCTTCTACTATAAATAGAACTCGAACCAAAGGTGTGTGACTAGTGACACATCTCCATTATGGAGATATACTTTTTGGAGGATGAATATTCTTAGCAATAGACTTATTATTAATATCGTATACCATGTGATTTGTGGCTCTAGTGTCTCAGTGGATCCCGCTCCTTTTATTACTAGAGACTAGACAAACACGGCTATACCTCGATTCTCGCCTCAGTAAAGTGTAAGAGGCTTCATAATGTGAGGATGTTGGTGCTTAGTGAGAAGATGGTCCAACAATTGCAAACCAATAGAAGTACCGTAATAGCTTTTTGCCATCATTCAAAATCATAGCATAAGCCTGACATTTTCAGTAGCAATGGTGTCATCAACAAGATTTGACTTCGTTTGCTCCAGAAGTGTCATTTAAACCTCATCAAGAATTGATAAAGCTTCTGTCTCTCTACAAGTTAGTCACAAATCCTAGATCTTGCACAATCACAACCAGAGGTAGAACCAAAGACTTAATTTCATTCCACAACCTTAAGCTTTGTAAAAATATACCGCGCTGCATGAGGTTCCCCGAGTTAAAGATGTGGATATCTTGTAAAGATTCAAGGTTCTTAAACCACTCGACTTTATCAAATCTCTTCTTTAATTCTTTTCATACTACCTGCATTGAGGCATAGACTACCCCATTCAAAAGAGGCTCGCTGGGAAATAGAATTCATTAACCATGAAAACACAATAGTGTTAACTCTCTCCTACTGTGCCCATAGTTCTTCCCTAAAGCCTCTTCTTGCAAGTGCCATCTAAATCCGCGTAGCTTGTTTCTTCCTAACAAAATTATCCTCGTAGATCTAATTCTTGTGATAGAATAGTTCGCTCCTCGTTAATTGAATAGAGATTAGGGAGACACCACTTACATGAGAGGTATGGAGAAAGAGGGGGTGATTGTATCGATATGAGTTTTCTGTGTTCCATTGCCGTGGAATTCCATCTAGCGCTGTTTGTGCATTCTTGTGCCGCCATTGATGATCTCTTTGTGAACCTTAAATTTTCAAGACTGGGCATATTATTGTAAGAAGAATCAATAGAATACTGAAAGAAGAAGTCTTAGAACTTGACTCTACGATTTAAAGAAATCCGAGAAGATGAGAAACAAGTTTTAGATTAAGATACTCATATAGCCCCGATACCATGAACTAATTCAGTTCACTATTGATGAACCAGTTTAAAGATTAGAGAACAAGATGAGAGCAAGAAGAGAGAAAGAAAGATCATGTATTTTCTTGATCGTAAGTGTGTGTTACAATGCCAAGTATGACTCTATTTATACACTTTTACATTGATTAACATTGTAACTACTTGGCAGCTTGTAGCTACCTCTAACTAACTTAGTTAACTAACCAACTAATATAAACAATGTAGCTATCTAACTACCGTGATTAATGTGCCACCAATAGCATCATACTCCTTCATACACTTACTTCAACATAAACTCCTTCCGAGTTTATTTTGGAGAATTTGCTTGATTAATTACTTTACATTTTCTCCTCTTCCTCACCTCTTGTGTATGAATTGATGTAAGTTTGAAAAAATTCTTCCATTTTACTAGTTTTTTAAAGAGCACGAGATTAAAATTAATTTGTTATGTCCAAAAGTGCTTAATTGGTAATAAAAGATTCATTTCTTTTTATCCAGATATGTTAAGAGTTTTAGAATCATCTCGTTGATTAGGTTCTATTTAGTAAATGATTTCGCATTAAATTAAATTTGATGCTTGGTCTTAGAAATATGTTAGTTTTAACTTGGTACAAAATATACATAACTTTTATATTGTAGGTACGCTTAAAATCAGCCCAAGGTTAGTTTTGAGTATTTTGGAATGTAACTTTGTTTAGATATTAGTTTCAACTTTCTTATGGGTAGTAGGTGTTTATTTGACTGTGGCATGAGGTCTTCCTTTAAATTTAACGTGATTGATTTATGTGAAATCATGGGACAAATTTAACAACAATAAAACACAATGCATTAAATTAACTGCGAGAAAATAGAGAAACGGAATACAAAAGCGACACACAAGAATTTACGTGGTTCGGTCAAGCACTCAGTCCACAACACAGAATCGGGAGGAATTTTATTGCTCTCTCTTGTGGTATTTAGATTACAAGGCTGCCATCTATTTATAGAAATAGATTCGGGTTACTAGGAATTCTAACGGTCATAAGTCGGAATTCTAACGGTCATAAGTCGGAACGGCCTAAGTCGGCCGGGCCGACTTAATCGTGCCTCCACAAGCCCAACAATCTCCCCATTTGAGGCATGATAATCTTCAAATCGCCATCCACCGTGAGCACTTGGGCAACAATGCCTAGTAATATCTTCATCTTCCCGTTGCAGCGCCTTTCATTCAAGTGCATCCCCAAGGCCCGTTGGAAGCTTCCTGCTCCAACATCGGGCCACGCTAAAATCGCCGACTCGTCCTCGTCCCTACCGACTCCCACTTGCACGAACCGCCGACCCCGGGAGGCTTCCGAGAACAAACAACACTCTCCATAGTTATGTGTAATCACCGAGAGACTTGACACTGAAACCGGTTCTCTTAACCCACTGCCCGGTGACTCGGGCCGGCTTTAACTCGGTCGACCGCCGTGCTCCCACCGCCACGGTAAAACCCTGATCGGTTTACCCGAACCTTTCCAAGCACGTTCAACCCGAATCTCACTCCGTGGCTCGGGTTTATCTCCCGCAAAACGAACCTTCTTCGCCCACGAGACTCGTGAACCGGATTTTTGCTTTCTTCCTGACTGACAAATACCCTCAGACTTCCAGAATAGACCATATACAAGCCGAACTCGTTCTTTCCTCGTGCCAGCGACCAAGTTCCCTTTATCACCTTTCACCGCCCGTTTCCGAACTTAATATCAGTGTCCTCATCATCCAACCGCCCAACGTAAATCAACCGCTTTCTTCAAGCTTGGAATCACTGACATCCTTTAAAGTCCACTGACTGATCAAGTTTTCGTAATCATGTCACCCATGCCCGCATCAAGAAATTTATTGTTTGCTAAAGTCTTACCTTTCCAAAATCCCCTTCTTCATTCTCTAATGCTTCACCGTCGTGGGTAGCATGAAATGAAGCACCGTAATCCATGACCCATGAATCCACACTCCGCCTCCACGCTACATATCAAGAGATCACAGAGCATTGTCTACTTCAATGTTAACTATTTATTATTCTAGCATTGATCTCGAAATGCCCCACCTCCCGGGCACGTCCAACACGTTATACTTGAGCGATCCCGAAGCCCGATCGACTCTTCACCTCGTTCAGCCCCACTACCTCTCGCGCTTCTCCTCAGCTTCTTACCGACATTTAGCAATTCACTTGATGATTCCCGTAACTCCTTCTTCGACATCCTCGCCTAGAATGAGATCACAAGTGAATCCACTCCATGTCCTCGCCGGACCGGTAATCGCACCGTTCCACTAACCGTCAGTAACACGATAGCGTAGTAAGGCTTGAACTTCATCATCGAACTTAATGCTCACCGACGTAAGTCCGGCTAAGATCGACCATCGATAATGTGCTCTGCAATCAACCGCCTTCATTTGTGTTCACCACTCCTCTAATCGAAAGACCTTGTTTACGCACATGGCTTCTCGCATATGTTAGACAACGCTTCCATGATACCTTTTGCTATCTTCTCCTTCGTAATTTAAACGCAACATTCTCAACAACAGAGTCGGATAATCGCCATACTTTCAATACAAACCTCGCCACTGCATCGTGTGCATCTTTTTTCCGGCTTGTCACCCAATCACCATGTCTAACTCCTTCCTAACCAACAAACTTAATTCTGCATTTTCCACTAACCGAAATCTCGCACCATCAAACTTTTCAATTTGATATTTCCATCTTCTCGCCATCTCAATCGACTAGATGAGGTACCCATTAACCGATCTCGTGTCTTGCATTTCAAAAGAAAAATTGACAAAGCCAATACGCACCCAACAAAATTAACTCAGACTACCACCAACAAGAGACCAATTGAAAAACTTTTCGCGAAAAAAATCCTGGCTAAAACAATAATTTTCCTATGAAGTAGTATTCGCCAAGTCTTTCCTATGACGCCGCTGATTCGCTCGGTCGGTGGCCGCTGTCTCTCTCGTCTGGGCCGCCTTTTTTCTTTTCCCTGGTTGCTTGGCTTCACGAAGGCGGTAATGATCGAATCTACTGACCGCCGATTCGAAAATCTCAACACGGCACAGCAGACTGGTTGGGTCGCTGACGATTTGTTGGGCGCGGCGGGCCTGGGCCGCTGACCGCCGCTCCGGTCGGCGATCGCTACTTCTTCTCCGGCACACGACCAGCGCCACGGCGGTCGTTTCCGCGCTGCTCTCTCCGACGTGGCCAAGCCGTCGTGTTTTTGGCTCAGCGACTCAAGCATTTTCTCCTGTGAGCGTGATCCACGGGCTGCTCTGCTGCTGCTCTCTCCGATCGGCTGCTGCTGTTCTTGGTCGGCGACTGCTACTCTTCTCCGGTAGCAGATCTGCTGCCCTTTTTTTTTTCTTCTCCGAAAATTTTTTTTGGTGACTCTCGCTAATTTTTCGTGTGTTATAACCTCGCTCTAATACCAATTGTTGGGACAGCGGAACAACAATAAAACACACACACAAGTTAACTGCGAGAAAAATAGAGAAACGGAACACAAAGCGACACACAAGAATTTACGTGGTTCGGTCTCGCGACCTAGTCCACAGCTGCAAGTGGGAGGAATTTTATTGCTCTCTCTTGTGGTATTTAGATTACAAGTACAATCTATCTATTTATAGAAATAGATTCGGGTTAAGTCGGAATTCTAACGGTCATAAGTCGGAATTCTAACGGTCATAAGTCGGAACGGCCTAAGTCGGCTAGGCCGACTTAATCAGGCCTCCACAAGCCCAACAAAATTTTGTTGCTATTAAAAATAAGTTTAATGCGTGCAGTAAGTTGTTTTCGAAATTGATTAATGTGAAATGTTTGCCTTTATTCTAGTGTAAAATTACGGATTAATGTTACATGGATTAAATTGATAGTTAATTACTCAATTTTATATTATTTTGATATGACTGATTACTAATTCCTTTTTCTTTCCTCTTCATGTGATATGAAAACCAGTTTCATCCAAACTCATCCAATCTTTCTTGTGCATTATTTGCTGGGATGAGGCCTCAACAACACTTGCTTATCGAGTCAGATCCATTCAAAATTCAGAAAAAGAGAAGCTAATATTGCCAAAATACATAACAGCAGGCAGAGGTAGAAATGGGCGGAAATTCAGTTCACACAGCCATAACTTGGCCTGATTCCTTCCAAGCGAACAAAATTGGAAATTGGGTTGAGAATTACTATTTTAGATATATTGGGCCAACCAAGTTTGTGTAATTTTTGTGTTTTAGATATTATATCTGATTGTATTGCTATTTGCCTCAATTCTAACATTTTAATAATATTTAGATGAATCGCCAAGAGATTTTTTGAGAATCTTTATATTTTACTTGAGTTTGAATTTATTAAATCTTTTACTACTTATCACATTATTTATTTTAGTCCAACAATATTGTCAAAACTTTTTAATCCTTTTTAAAAAAAAAAAAAAAAAAACTTTAGGCAAACCATTTATGCTTTGAAAAGAATAACTTGAGAATTGTTCATTAATCATTCATAGTTGTTGAAAACATATGTAAACTTAAGCTAATGGGATAACTAAGGAAATCGTCACGTCCCTTTGTAGCTATTAAGTAGCTTAAAATCCACGTTTAATGAGATTAAGTTAATCATTCAACTCAAAATCTTAAACCAAATAATATTGTGATGCAATTCGAGTTGCTTCATAGCCTTTCACGAGGAGTCAAGCACACGAGCTCCAAGTGCTACAAGGTATATTCATGAAGAGAGATGAACTTAAGTGCTTTATATATGGAGTTTTCCCAGAGATTCCATATGTGGATGATAGCTTGGGGAACATGAAAGGAAGGTGGCATAAGATGACCATACTAGTGAAGAAGGGGGTTAAGCATGCAAAATGGTCATGTCATGAATTCTCATGAATTCAACCAAAGGAAGACAACCAAACAAGACCCTTACTTCATTAAGGGTATATTTGTAATAGCAAGTGTTTTCTTTTTCTATCCTAGTATAAGTAGTAGATTTCTTATTTTCCTAAGTAGATTTTCTTGATATTAAAAACTAAATACTCTTGAGAGTTGGAGAGCTTGTTGAAGCTTTTAATTGTATTTTGGATTTGTAAAGAAGGGTTGCTTGGGAATCTAATTCCCTGAGGTCTTTCTCATAGGTTTTGTTCTATCTTGGATATTCAATTTAGGTTTTCTCTTTTTAGTAAGGGCTGCCTTTGATTTCAATTTGTGTGTCTACCTTTCTATCTATTTTTCTCTTCTTTTTACTTTTCTTTCTTATTGTTCCCAATTCCCTCCTTGGAATTGTATCAATTGGTATCAAGAGTTTTGGATTAGATTTGTTCCTACATACAAATCTAGTTTTGGGATCTTGATATTTGTAAAAAATAAATAAATTATGTTTTGTTTAATTTATTATTTTTGACATTAGATTCTTGTTCCCTAATGTCTTTTAAGTCTAAATCCGAAACTTCAAGTAATTTCGAGTTGTGGAGAAGCATCTACCATGAAAGACTTTGAAGGTTTGAAGACTTTATGAAAAATTTAAATGGATCTTGTTAATTGAGAGGACAATTGAGCTTACAAAGGATTTGGGTTTGATCTCTAGGTAAAGGGGCAGCTACTCCTAAATTTTGAGGCAATTTTATAAAGATTTGAAGAGGAGTTTGATCTTGGTGTTCTTGAAGATCTTCATATCTTCTTGTTAAAGAAGAAAACAAAAAGGTACATTTGATAATTTCTCCTACTTAATTTTTGTTCAAAGGTGTTTCTGAGTCCACAAGTGGAAATTATTAGTTAAACAAACTAATGTTAAAGAAAATCGGATTTTTTAAAAAAATTCCCACTCACGTCTGCATATGCATGGACCCTAATTTAAGAGACTTGGTAGATTTTTTTGACCTCACAATTTTCTAAGTTTTGAAACTTTTTGGACCTCAAATTTTTTCTTAGTATTGGACCTTTTTAGACCCCAATTTTTTCTTTCAAGTGTCAAATATTTCTAGTCTTCTCCTACACTCATTTTCTTTCAATTTCTCAATTACTTAACCATTAATTAATGATTTTAATTACTTTTTAGCTAGTTCTTCATCTTCATCTCATTTCTTAATTCTCCAAACTAATTAACAACAAGTATTTCGTTTTCTTTAAATTTTTCTTATTTATTTTTCGTTGAATCTTCTTGACTCCCTTCTATTAGCTTTGAGAATTCCTTCTAGAATCAAACAAGAATCTTGACCTCAAGTAGAGATTGGACTCACACAACTCATCGGACTAAACAAGCTATAATTATTAGTCGAAGCAATTTGTGATACATACCAAGTTGAGCATTCTTGAGTGATTGTCATGAGTTTTCTTTTAACTAACTTAACATGTTTACTTACTTTGATTATGTGTCTTCAATAAGTATCAATGTCAAATTATGATGAGGAGAATTGGGGCCCCACCAAAAATCCACTATACTAGAATTGATGAACATGTTTACCATCTTCTCTTCCCGAATGGAAGGGTGGATGGATCGATTGGATACCCAAATAGTCTTGAGGCAAGAAATAGGGACTCTTCTTCTACTCCTTTCTTTCATTACCATGAAAAAACATGCGGAGCTCGTCAAGACTCGTCATCCCCAATATCACCCAGACCTTTTACAATATGTTCTATCCCACTTCCACTACCTCCCTACCATATACTACCACCCCACTACCAAATACTACCCAACAACCTCTGCCACAAGTATCTCACCAACCATCATACATTCCTCCATCATAACCACATGTGCGCCACCACCACAACATGTAACTTAGCCACAACCACATGTGCCTCATCCACCACCCAATACCTACCATCCAATATGAAAAATGTCCAACCAATGGGTGATTAGTTTCATGAGGAGTTTCAAGTGGAGTTTGAAGATGTGGCTGAAAAATATAATAACTGAATGAGGGGACAACACATGCAACTTCAAGGTCCTCATTGTGGGAGAAGGGGTAGGCATGGTAATATCCCTTAAATGGGTAGTCATGGAGGAAATAAAGGGTGATACAACCACCAAGGCCGAGGGTATCATGATGACTCTGCGTCGATGATCCGTATGGAGATAATGGAAATCATGGAAACATTGGGGGGTGAGACATGAGTC
The DNA here is from genome assembly GCA_018107945.1 of Datura stramonium. Lineage (NCBI taxonomy): Eukaryota > Viridiplantae > Streptophyta > Magnoliopsida > Solanales > Solanaceae > Datura > Datura stramonium. The sequence goes on from JACEIK010001418.1 coordinate 42,891, forward strand.
TTAACTCTATCAAAGTTACTGTTACCTTCAAAGGTGAAAGCAACCCTGATGTATTTCTTGATTAGGGCATTGTGATAGGATTTTCTTGACTAATGAAATGTTTGAAATCTGAAAGACATCTTATGCCATTGTTCAATTTGAGGGATTTGCGTCTACATAATGGAAAACTCAAGTGAAGGCAAGAAGAATGCATGGTTTGGCTCCAACTCCAGCTTGGGAAGAGCTAAAGACTATCTTAAGGCTCAAATATGTCATCAAATAGTGTTTTCAGGAGTAACTAAGAAGATCTACACTTTACAAAAAGACATCAAAAGTATAGAACAATATTATGATGAGTTACAACTTATGAAGATGAGGATCGATTTTGACAAGGATCCTTTGAATGTTATGACTCACTTTCGAGTCGGGTTCAGTAAATAAATTGCTTTTTGAATGAGACTCTACCACTACCATGATATTGGTGAAATTCTTAAAATGGATATTGAGATATAGGTGGGGCTCAAAGAAGAGAAACTTGAAAAGTTGAGAGGGTACAAGGGTTCTTGGTACTACAACAAAGAAGGGGGATCTTTCTATCCTAATTAGCAAAGGGACAAAAACACCATGCAAGATAACAAGAAGCATTTTGTCCAAGGCAATTAAGTTGAGAAGCCCACTCTCAAAATTGCTCCAAACGAAGGAGGTAACTCTTCTTGACCTCTGAAATGCTATAAATGCCAAAGATTTGGTCATAAAATATGTGAATGCCCCAGTCGGAGGACATTCATTGTAATGGTTGATGATGCTTATAGTAATGATGATGTGAATTTCCTTGAGAGAGTTGCCGATGAGGATCCTCAAGTAGAGATTGATGTTGTTGAAGATGTGGAGAGTGAGGAATACAGGGATATTATCATCCATGGTAGATTAGTAAAGAGGGCCTTGGGCCTCAAGAAGGGGAGTTCACCATTCCAATTTATGCAATGAGGAAAACCATAATAAATGAAAAAAGTGTGAGTGATAGCTTTTCTTCATGTGAGCTTAATAATTCCTTGCAATGTACTGATAGGGTCAATGTTGTCATGAATTTCGAGTTTACACTAGAATTCAGTTGCCTACGTCCTATCCCGAGAGGTTGAGGATTTGAATCTTTAGCCATTGTTTCATGTTGCACTTGATCATTGACTTTCGTAATTTGTATCCTAGCATTCAAATAATCCCTTGTATCACCTTGAAATGTTTCAACTAGGACTCCATAAACTTTTTGTATCCCTTCTTGAATTCTGTCCACTTTCTTCCCCCATAACAAGTGATACTTATTCTCATCATATCCTAATGTTTGCAATGGCTGCAATATGATGGTAAGTTATCATAACAAACTTCTGAAATTCCTTCACAATTTTACCAGTCTTTTTCTCCATAAATTGAAGCCTCAACTTGTTCAGCACTGTGTCCATTAAATAAAGAATCACCTTCTCCTTTGTTATACTAGGTCTTGACTTTATTTGCGTGGATTTATTGATGGCAATGGGTTTTCCAACTGTTGAAGCTATGGATAATAGCAACGTCATCAAAAACTGTTTCAGCGATAAGTTTGGAAGACGAACTCAAACTACCGCCTTTGTAGTTCCTCCTTAGGTTTAAAACCTATCGACCATGGGAACCCTAATTTGATGCTCCTTCCCCTTGTGCGTAAAGTGGGTGACTAACCTTAATAAAGCATTTACAAAGTTTTCATATTGATCAACCAAAATAAGTAATTGTCCAGGGGCAAGGAATTCGATCAAACAGGACCTTTTGATGCCAAACACATCTTTCGGCAGCAAATTAGTTCTTATCATTGGCAAATCTGGCCCACCTGAAGAGAGCTTCACCAATATGGCTTGATGAAGCCCCTCCTTATCAGCAAGTTCTTGTTGTTTATCCACTGTAAATTGAAGTGTGGGAATCCAATGGATCACTTCAATGGTTTTAGGTTTGTTTTTGAAAAAGATGACTCATTTGGTTTAAGATTTAGGCGTGTGGCACACAAAACTTGAGGATTAGGATTAGAAGCGTATTTGACAAGATTTTAAGCCAATCCAAGAATCTTTTGGAAAAATTTTATGGTAATTTCTACCAGAAACACAACAACCTATGGCTCTCTCCTCCCTTTCGGTAACATGGTGGGAATTTAGCCATCTCTATGTATTTATCCTGAAATTGGTACAATTAAATTTATAAAGGGTCAAGGACATGCATNCAATTAAATTTATAAAGGGTCAAGGACATGCATTACGATTCAACCTTATTTACATTAGATTTACTAGCAACTTAGTTAGTAGTATATAATGAAAATAAGTAAAGCATAGCATAAATTAGCAAGACAAGGTAGAGAGAAACGAATCTGAGCATTTCCGATGTTAGTGCATGCGAGCATGAGACCGTCTCCCTTGACTCGAGAACAACTACTTAAAATAACTTAAGATAAATTGGGACAAATTAAAAAAAATGTTTGGAGCACAAGAAAATAGTGTATTTCTAACATACTTGCTTGAGAGAGAATGGAGTCTGAATTCCTTTACAAGACAGGAGGGTCGACTATTTATAAGATACAGAGTCTAGGCCTCAGCCAATAGGGGGATTCCACGAGAGCCTAAAGTACTACACCTATGTCGTTGCGCCATATGTCCAGACTGTTAGGAAGGTGTCAACCAATTTTAATGTCTTGCTCAGATCCGTATGAGCTCGTCCACGCACTTGAGCATTGTGACACTTTTGTCCCCCGCTTGTCTTTTAAGCCACGTTACTGGGAAAGGTGATTCCCTCTATCCTTTTCCTATTTGAGATGATAAATCTCCCAATACTCTCTCAAGAATATCCGCTGCCTAAAGTCCCCAGTCCTCATAGTCTCGGTAGCTAGTAGCTTATTTAGGACATGTTGATGATACCACATGTCTATCATCTAATTCCAACCCATATAGATAGTCCCTCCATCTTTTGGATGTGGCATTAAGATGCTCTTGGAAGACGGAAAGATAACAAAAAAACACTCGTTATAGACCAGTCGTGCCTTCCTTCCCACCTAAAGGGAGCGCGATGCTGCATCCTTACGTGAATTACCTTCCCACCACGTCTATGGTCCATAAGCAATGTTCTGGCCCAGGCGATTTTTGGAAAACCACCCCTCCCATAAATATCATAGCCGCTTTTCTTTTTGCTTGATTCCACCCCAGAGCAATTATTTGCAATTTTTGAAAATCCAACTCACCCAAACTCCTTCATTTGTCGCTTGCTCTATGTCAATTCTGTTTCTTTGATGAGTTCCACCCCTGCTTCAACCCCTGGGGGAGCTCAAGGAAGAGAGAGAAGAAGGAACTCCCTCCTAAGCCTTCTGTGGATGAGATCATCCCTTGCTCTTATAACTTCAATGATGATTTCAAGATCCAACCTTGTAGCAACAAGAGAAGCCAACCGTGGGTGAGTTGGGTTCTTTGGTAAGGGAGGCTAACATTGTCAGTCCGGGCGGACTATGATTGGCCCCTTCAAAGGTTCTATCTGGAGGCTCCTAGACTTAGAGAGCATCATATCTTCGCGATCCAGCTACATCTTTGTTTATACTTATTCGTTCAACATGGGCCTTGATAACCTTATTGATGAGGTGGAAATATCGTTCTTCGACACCTTTCAAATATTCTTAGGTCAACTTGACCCAGGAGTATGGAGTGTCGTTGCTTACCTTCGTGTGTTAACCACCTTAGGTGGGAAGGATTTTCTCTGAAGCACCTGTTTTTGCTTTACTTCTCCTGTCTAGTATGGGGAAGGATAATTCAACTAAAGCATCATGGGAAGAAGTCGTTATTGGTTAATTTGCGCAACATCAACGATTGGGGCTAGATCGACTGGTTTGTAGCTATAGCCGCTGAGGATCTCTGTGACATTCCCTTTTCTAGGTCTTGTAATATGCATTGTGAGTGACCAAATAGGCTTACTCTTCCTCTTAATAGTGTTTTTTTTATCTTGCCCGTTTGTTTCTTTGACTCTCCCCCTTCTTTTCTTTTGTATTGTTCAGCTCCTAAGTGGCATCCTTCCATAGTTGTTCCCTTCCTTTACCAGGTTAGGGAACTTCGAAGGTGGATTGTGAAAATTTTAGACTTTACTACCACCAATAGCTGTTCCTTGGTGAAAAATTTCCTACTAGCTAGAGTGTAAGGAAAAAAATCATGGTTAGTTTCTGCTATCGGTCAATATCACTCCTGCCTTTCTCTGAGCTCATATCCTAATTTTCTTTATTTGCAAATCTACCGACAGATACCATGCTCCTACCAGTTTCTCCCACAGTGAACAATTTAACAGGCCTCAACTCGCCGATTTATGCTCTCATTTCTCCTATCTCCAGGGCGGGGTGTGCCTTAAAGAGAGTCACCACCCTGTAGAATAAAAAGAAAAATTATCAAAGACTCAAACCTTTCCTTAGGGGGAGCTGAAAGGTTCGCTTCAGGTGCAGACTCTTCATTAAGGAATTTAAGTGGGTTGGACTATGATCCCCTAAAGAGAAAATCAAAAATGTCCGGCGTTCCCAGCCACAAGGCTACTTCAACTTCTCTTATCATGAAATATTCCAGTCCATCCACCGCATAGAAACGAATTTGCCAGCTTTCTTCCAAAACCAATATATGTGGAACCGCTAGGGGTGAGGATCCTCGGCTCCACCGTAAGATTCTTGTTGGAGAGTGGTCGTCAAGTTTCGATAGCCTTATGAAGCATAGATCGAGATTCCTGACAGAGCACGCTGACCCTTATTCCTTGACTAATATCACTCCAGCTTTGATCCGAGATTCAACGCAACATAGGGAGGTTATTTTTTCGATTGACGAGGAGGTTAACTTCACATCTCATCCAATGAGATTAGCTAATTACCTAAAGCCTATGATCTCAGCGGAGGATCATAAAAGGATGGATGAGGCTCCCACCGAATGCCTTGCCAATGATAGTGCGCATGCAGCCGCACGGGTTGGTGATTCTTCTTACATTTGCACACTTCTTTTTTTTTTTTTAACGATCTTGTCATATACGCATCCTACCTTACCTCTGAGCTCCTTCTTCCTCTCAGCCTAGCATGTTAACTGCCCAAAATCTCCAAAGATAGCTGAAGGAAAAGGAGTTGAAGCTGAGGTGTGAGAAGCTCGAGAGCAGTTTAGCCTCCTCCTGAGGGTAGTCTACGTCTGCCGAGACTTTGCTTATCGTCATTCTAAAATTGAAGTGTTGAAAAATAATGTGGGTGAGGTCTCTTCCTAGAGGGATGCATATCATAAGGACACCCTTCATCACTACATCGAGACGAAAGCTCTGCTATGAGAGGACACTGCGGAGGCCAAGCTAATCGAGGATCTTTTATCTAGATAGGCCGAACTCCACGACTTTCGCCAACGTCTAATGATTCTAGAGCTCTGCTCCTCGACTTTCGCCAACGTCTCCCCAGGTTAAGTGCGTAGTTTACAGAAAAAAGTGAACTCTCTGATCAAGAAGCAACATTTTTGGAAAAACAAACATTAGGGAAAAGTCTCGGGATACTCAGATCATGTTGATCTAGATTCTAAAAAGAAGTGAATTCAAGCTCCTTGGATTTCGATGCCAAAATTGCAAAATCCCAAGCCTTGATCAAGTCCTTGATCGTGTGCTTGAGCAGTAGTACTTTATCTCGGTGGAGGATCTTTCCAGGAACAAACCGAGCAGTGACAGTTTCGATGGCAACGACTGCGATTAAGCTTTCTTCAGAGGCCTTTGTTAATTGATCCATCACTCTCTCCCTTTGTAAATGCAATTTTTGCGCAATTGATTTTACTATTAAATATTTTTGTAAACAAACCTTAATAAAAAATGATTATACTTTTACGTGAGAAAGTAATTTGGATAAATTGCCTACCTTATCTGCAAATAGATGAATCATGTCACACGCTTTGTCTTTTAGGTCGCATTACGTCATAATAGTTTTTTAAATAAATCCCTAGGCCATGTGTCGTGCTATCATTGCCCAGTCAGGAGCATGCCGCTCTATGCATTAAAGGGAGTATGGCATAGAAGAGGCCCCTTTCCTTCAACACTCTCTCACCCGGTAATATTTCCAATATGTTCTACATTTTAAAAAAAGGAACATTATTTGTTTGCTTTCGAAGCCTTTTCCTACCATGGATCTTTCTCAAACTCATGCTTTGCCTCTTCTCTAGGTCCTGCTTTGCCCCTGTCTCCGGCTCGGGGGACGTCAACTGTTGGGGCCACTGGATGAGGATGAATTAGGAACTAAAGGTGATGTCGAGGAGGGGGAGCAAACTGATTTCATCAATGTTATTAACCTTTTGTTGATTGCTTGTACTATTTTGTTGAGTGGTTGTACATTTGTTTGAACAAATTTCACTTTGGACCTTCCTTCTAGAAACCGTCTGAAAATCATCATTTTCCTTGTTTTTCATGTCCTTTATTTGTTATTCCTTATGTGCTATGGTTCTTGCATCCCTAATCTTACTCCTGCATTGACTTTCAAAATGGCCTTGCATTTTGCAGTATAGAGTATAAACAATAGTTTAGGACTTTATCATATTCAATATTAAGCCACTTGCCATCATCAGTTCCATCAAGTCTTTTATATCCTAGTTATATTTGGTCCACTCTAGGCTGAAGACCAATTTCAACCTTTAGCTTAGCAACATAACCCCTTGATTTAGAAAATAAGGCTTGACCCGGCGCAACAGCTACTCCAATATCCTTTACCAGCCTCGACACTATTTTTAAGTTAAACAGATGCCATGGTAGATGATGTATTAAAATCCATACAGGCACAATGGATGTCTCTTCCTCAGGTTTAAAATTAGGAGTTCATTTTAGGAATTTCATTGGAGCCTCACCAATATCAATATAATCTTTGGCAAAGATGCGATTATAATCAACAACATTTGTAAAATCAAGGTAGACATGTTTAGGATCGAAATAAGCAATTAAAACCTGACCTGATAGATGGGACAAATGTCTTCCTTATTTCCTTCATAGTCGATTTTCCCCATGGAACTTCCCAATAATAGTTAATTTGCACTCATTTGCTAGATTGACAGAATAATTCTCAGAGTTGAAGTACGCAACAGATTTCCAAGGTGAGTACGATGTTTCATTTTGACCATCGGCTCTCCATTATTGATGGATGGTAATTTAGCCTGTACAGTAGCTGCAAAAGTAGGTTTGGACACTAAATGTTTTGATTCCATACCCTTGTTGCCATTGTAATTCCTCACTATTTGATGATTGTCTTGACCAACAAGTTGATTAGTTTGTTTCTCTGTTGGTTGGGTTCTTGCACTGTGAGATTGCATGCGTTGTTATTCACTTTGAATTGGGTCTGAAATTGAGCACGATTAGGTTGAAATCTATCAAAATTAGAGATGATTTTGGATAGTGGCGGAACTTGATTTTTTATTGTAGGAGGTAGGATGGAGGCGGGATTGTGAAAAAGTTAAAATTGATTTTTTGGAATTTGATAGATTTTTCTAAGTAAAGTTTCTATAATAGCCTAGTATAGTATTTAGGATAATTATCTTGAAGAAATATCTAGATATTTTAGAGTAGAAGATAAAGTTACTAGATTTTTCTTGTAAATGTATCTAGAAGAATATCTAGAACGATCCATAGACATGTATAACTAGGAGTGTTCATGTACATTTGTAATCAACCCAAATCAATCCTATTCATGAAGTCTTCTTCCATAACAAAGTTCTCCTATTCAAATTCTTCCTTCACCTTTTATAGTTTCCTCTATTTTAGATGAATCTTCCGATCTTAGTTAACAATCTTGGACTAGCAAAAGATTTCCCTGATTCTACTTTTCTTCTATTATTTTCTACATGGTACCAAAGCCATAACCATAGATTGACTTTTGGAGTTTATTTCAAGATCGGGTCAGTAGTAGATTCAACTGGTTTCTCTGTATGGATTTCAACGGTTGTGCTAATGGGTTGGGGATGGAGTTATTGGACCAGTCCAATTACAAGGTATAGAAGACATGCATAAAATCATACCTTGTGGGTGGAATTTGTGGGATGTTGTTAATAGGAGTAACATAAGTCCTTCTGCTGATGGACCGAAAAATAGTAGCGCATGCAAGAAGTGGAAGCAGATTAATGCGAAAGCAGAGTTTATTCTAAAAAGGTCCATCTCCTTAAATTTATTTGACCACATTATAAGGTGTAAATCCACTCATGAAATATGGAGGACCCTGGATTAGTTGTTCAACAAGAAGAATGCAGCTCGGCTATAGATATCAGAGAGTGAATTGGCTAACACCACTCAAGATAATCTTTCTATTACCGAGTATATTTTAAAGATTAAGAACTTATGTTCTGATATCTCTTCATTAAATCCAGACGAGGCGATTTCTGAAGCATGAATGAAAATAATTATCATTCGTGGATTGAAGCCAGTATATTTTTCATTTGTTACATCTATTCAAGGGTGGGTTCAACAACCATCCTTGGAGGAGTTTGAGAATTTATTGTCATCACAGGAGCTACTAGCCAAACATATGGCCGAGTCATCAATCAAAGAAGGGGAAGAAAATTGTCTTGTAGCTGACAAAAGGAACTTTAACAGAAAAACAAGAGAAAGATCGCACTCTCGATTCTCAGGTGGTTCAAACTCGCCGGGAAAGAAGGAAAAGTCTTCTAATAATCATGGTAAGAAGCCTTTAAAATGTATCGGTGTAGAAGAATAGGACATATAAAAAGATATTGTCGAGTTAAGAGGAGCAATATGGCTCAAACTGATGAAGTTGCAGAATAAGAAGAAGACTGGGGAAGGTTCTTCGTAGCTGAGACTCGAGCAATAGATGTCATGACTTCCATCAACTTTGAAAGAGATTGGATCATAGATTTAGGATGTGGACACCATCTCACTGGATATAAATCTAAAATTTTCAACTTTCGAGGATATAATGGTTGTGATGTCATTGCAATAGCAGATAATATTTTTCATCACATGGATAAGGAAGGCACTGCCATCAACGAGAAACAGGAAGACTCAATCACCCTCAATAGTGTGTTTCATGTTCCAGGGATGAGAAGAGCCTATTATCAGTTGCAAATGTCGTAGCTGTTGATAGTTATCTCCTATTTGTCCCACATGACGTGAAGTTCCTTCACAATATCAAAGAACTCAAAACAGATATTATTCATACCGATAAGAGAATTAATGATTTATACGTCTTATATGCCTCTAATTATATTTGAGAAGATGAGTAGTAATGATACTACATATCTATGGCATGCTAGACTTGGGCATCTTAACATGAAGAAATTAAGGGTAATGGTAAAATTGAATCTAATAAAAGGATTTCCTAGCTTAAGCAACTTTGGTAGAGGAGAGATTTGTGAAGGATGTCAATATGAAAAGGCACATCGTCTTCCGTTTGATAGATTCTTATCAAGATGCAATGCTCCTCTAGAGCTAATTCATAGTGATTTCATGGGTCCAACAAGAACTCCTTCATTATCTGGCTACTCTTACATGCTAATTTTCATTGATGATTTTACTAGATTCACATGGGTTTATTTTGTGAAGCACAAGTCAGAAGTCTTAAACAAGTTTATGGAATTTAAGAAAACTGTTAAAGGCGAGCTTGGTTAAAGGATAAGGCGGTTACGAACTGATAATGGCGGTGAATTCACTTCTGAAGAGTTTCTCTCTTTTTGTTGACAACATGGCATTTAAGAAAACTTACCTGTGATGATATGCCACAACAAAATGGAGTGAGTGAAAGGAAGATTCGACACTTAACAGAGACATGTAAGAGCTGGCTTCACGCAAAAATTTACCTAGAGCCTTGGGGGCTGAAGGTATGAAATTTGTAGCATGTGTGATCAACAGGATGACACTTTCTCCGAACAAACATGAAGTCATCTTATGAATTTATATTTGGAGAAAAGCCTAGTATCAAACACCTAAAAGTTTTTGGCTCTATCTGCTATGTTCACATTCCAGATTCTCAAAGGAGCAAGCTAGATGGACAAGGCAAGAAAATGTATCTTTGTTGGATATGACGAAAGACAAAAGGGCTGAAAGTGCATGGACCTGAAAACTCATCGTTTTATTGTTCCTCGAGATGTTGTATTTGATGAAATTTTCTTTTATTATGGAGTTGCATCGGAAGAAGAAGTTTCTAAAATATTGAACCCTGAAGTTTCAAACTTACCCATCACAAGTGTTTCTCTAGATAATACAATTGCTAAGGAGCTAAGCGAAAGGGGGAGCTCGGGAACTCAACAACATGAAACTCAACAAGAAGATGATTTACGTGGTTCACAACGACCAAATAGAACTATTGTTAAGACAGCCCGCTTTAGGATGAAAACGTTAGTACGTATTCTTGTTTCATTGCAGGGCCAATCAATGAAGGAAAATTTTCATTATTTGAAGAAGCAAGAGGAGTTAGGCAAAAGTTGTTGAGATATTCATCAAGGCACGGATCAAAGCTTCATTTGAGTTCTTTCGCGACAAGCTTGGGGTAGTTTCAAAAAAATCACTTTAAGGGGGGTGTGTGAAAAAGTTAAAGTTGATTTTTTTAGAATATGATAGATTTTTCTAAGTAAAGTTTCTAGAATAGCCTAGTGTAGTATGTAGAATAATTATCTTGAAGAAATACCTAGATATTTTAGAGTAGAAGATAAAATCTTTAGATTTTTCTTGTAGATGTATCTAGAAGAATATCTAGAACCATCCATAGATAAGTATAAATATGGGTAGTCATGTACATTTGTAATCAACCTAAATCAATCCAATACAAGAAGTCTTCTTCCAGAATAAAATTCTCCTATTCAAATTCTTCCTTCACCCTTTATAGCTTCCTTTTCTTTAGTTGAATCTTCCGATCTTTAGATAACGATCTTGGGCTAGCAGAAGGTTTGTCCGATTCTACTTTTCTTCTACAATTCTCAGGGATGACTGATGAGTTATCAATTTCTCATTGGTCTGATCAGGTGAGTAAAGTGAATCAGTGTACACTTAGGAGTCGTTTGACAGTGAAATAAGTTACCTCGAGATAGCTAATCCAAAATTGGTATCCACCTTTAATGAGAAATAAAGAATAAATAGTCTCAGGATTAACTTTTGGGGGATTTATCCCATGTTTGGTTGGAATAAAATCACAAGACAACTTATTCCGGGATTAGTTATCCCACATTGAAGGTGGGATAAAAATAACATTATAATCCAGGGATATTCAATCTGAGATAACTTATCCTGAGATTTTATCTCAACCAAATATGAGATAAACTCATTCAAAAATTAATAGAAGAACTATTTATTCCTTATTCCTCATTGAGGGTGGAATAATAATCCTGAATTATTCAAATTTGAGATTAATTATTTCAAAATAACTTATTTTCCTATCAAACGGCCCTTATGGTTTGTATGAATGAGTATATAGCTGTCAAGATTCACAAGTCACTGGTGTAAGCATTTTCTCTCTCTTGAGGTTGATGAGAGGTTGATGATAAGAGAGAATTTATTATTTCATCCGTTCACTTTTACTTGTCTACTTTGGATTCTTTTAAAAATTAATAATTAATATTAATATTTTATCATAATATCCATATTAATTGATGTTTAGTCTTATGTTTTGAGAAATAATTTGGGGAATAAGTAACTAATGTTGAGGGTAAAATTTAAAAAAAAAAATATTTTTCTCTTGATATGCTAAAAATGACGAGTAAAAATAAAAATGTAAATGCTATTTATGAACAAATAAAAATGAATGAAGAGAGTAATTACTAAGAAAATAACATAACTCTCATCCAATTAAATGTGACATAAGTAACAACCATCATATAATAAAAGTAGTTCAACAATTTTGAAAATGAGATGACTAATTTCCTACCAACCATGATAGAGAAACAAAAAAGGAGAATCTAACAAATTACATAGTTATTTTTTCTTCTTAGCAGGGGGAAGGTCCTCATCTTCCTCCTCTTCATAGCTGTAATCGTCGCCATTACTATTATCAACATTGTTATCGTAATCATTGTCATCCTCCTCTTCATCATTTTCATTATTAGGAGGCACATAATCATCCCCTGAATCTGATTCATCATCGTCATCATCTTCCTCATCGTCTTCATCATTCCATTTGTTAGGAGGCACAAAATCATCCATAGAATCTCCATCCTCCTCATAATTGTCTCCATCATTCCCTTCATTAGAAGGTACATAATCATCTCCATAATCTCCATCATCATCATCATCCTCTTCCTCATAATCTTCAGAATCATTATTATTCTCCTCATCATCTCCACCATTCCCTTTGTTAGGAGGCACAAAATTATTCCCAGAGTCTCCAACATTGTCATCCTCCTCCTCATTGTCTCCATCATTCCCTTTGCTAGGAGGCACACAATCATCCCCAGAATCTCCATTATCATCATCGTCATCTCCATCACTCCCTTTGTTAGGAGGCACATAATCATCCCCGGAGTCTCCATCATCATCATCCTCCCCCTCATCGGCTCTATCATACGATTTGTCAAGAGGCTCATAATCATCCTCGGAATCTCCATCATCCTCATCCTCCTCATCGTTTCCACCATTCTCTTTATTAGGAGGCACATAATCATCACCAGAGTCTCCATCATCGTCATCTTCCTCCTCATTGTCTCCACCGCTTCCTTTATTCGGAGGCACATAATCATCCTCAGAATCTCCATAACTGTCATCCTCCTCCTCATCGTCTCTATCATTTCCTTTGTCAGGAGACACATAATCATCCCCTGAATCTCCATCATTGTCATTCTCATCATCATCATCTCCATCATTCCCTTCATAAGAAGGCACATAATCATCCCCGGAATCTCCATCATCACCATCCTCCTCCTCATCGCCTCCATCCTCTCCTTCTTTAGGAGGCGCATAATCATCCATGGGATCTCCATTATCATCCTCCTTGTCATCCTCCTCCTCCTCATCATCTTCATCATTTTCTTTGTTAGGAGGCACGTAATCATCTCCAGAGTCTCCATCATCGTCATCCTCCTTCTCATCGCCTCCATCATCCTCTCCATTAGGAGGCACAAAATCATTCCCAGAATTGTCATCATCTCCATCATTTCCTTCACTAGGAGACACAAAATCATCCCCAGAATAACTATCTTCGTCATCCGGTGACCATTCCTCAGCAGACGAATCTTCCTCATCGCTAGAATCATCATGTTCCTCGTATAAGTAATCATTGTACTTGTCGTTGTCCACATATGTATCATTACCCAAAATGGTTTTACAAATAACAACAATTTTCACTAAACTCAGTATTATCTTCATAAAATTAACTATTACTATATCAGAACTAAAGCCATTTACTTTCATTTCTAATCTCAAAAAAGAAAAATTATAGCTCAAAACACAGATAAGATCTAGCGTACCAAAAGCCATTGCACCTTCAGTAGAAAAAAAAATTAAAAAGGAAAAGTGAAGATTGATAATGTAAGAACTAAGAACTTTGAATTTTTGTTCACACGCCTCTGGTTAACTACACATCTGACTTATATAATTGTGACCATGTTAGCATTTATGGAAAAAATCTAGTGTGATATATTAGGTAAATCTATTACTATTACAAGAATCCAGTGATAAGTAATTGTACATTAATAATTGTACATTAAATTTGTGTCCAAAATCAAAGTAAAGTAACTTGTTAGAAATTGTTTAATGTACTAATAAACAAGATGGCAACAAATTAATTTCTCTTACTCGTACTCCTTCCATTTTCAAATAAGTGGTGTGTTTAGCTTTAGCATTGGAATGGGATGAAACACACAATTCGTATCTAAAAGGGACTACCAATATGAGCTTATTTATTCTAATAATTGCAGTCTCGATCTTGTTGGTTATGCGATGCAGGTATTTATCCGACCCACAAAGCTCGATCTCAATCTGGCTACGTGTTCATATGTGGAGGTACTCCAATATCTTGGAGATCTACAGCAGCTTCGTAGGGCTACTTCATCAAACTGCGTCGAGATAATAGCTATTAATGAAGCAAGCCGGTAAATGTGTGTGGTTGAGGTCCATGATACATCTCATTAGAGAAAAATATGGTTTGAACCGTGACAAAGTACCCACAATTTTGTATGAAGATAATGCTGCATGCATAGCACAACTAAAGGAGGATTCATAAAAGGAGATAAAACAAAGCACATCTCGCCAAAGTTTTCTACACACATGAGCTCCAAAAAGAATGGTGATATCAATGTGTGCCGTATCTGCTCAAGTGACAATGTGACTCGATTTATTCACCAAATCTCTACCAACCGCAACTTTCAAGAAGATGGTGTATAAGATCGGGATGCAAAAAGATTCAAGGTGTTCTCATTAGGGGGAGTTAATACGCGCCGTACTCTTTTCCCTTACGAGGTTTTGTCCTACTGAGTTTTCCCTTGTAAGGTTTTTAATGAGGCAGCCAAATGCGTATTATTAGATATGTACTTTTTCCTTCACTAGATTTTTTTCCACTGGATTTTTTTTCAGTAAGGTTTTAACGAGGCACATTATCTATCACATAGACATTCAAGGGGAGTTTATAAACATATTTGTATTATAGTGAATGTCTATAAAGGTATTTGTATTGTAGTGGATACAGGTGTTTATATTATAGTGAAAGTCTATGTTTTAGAGAAAAGTTAGGAGAAATTATCCCTATAAATAGAGGGGTTCTCCTTCATTGTATTTCATCCCATCAAGAGAAATAAGAACTTCTCTCTTCTATCTTTCTCTATAATATTCTTGTTCTTTCTTTATTATTTCATAACATTTTTAATAATATTGACAATTAATATGGGACAATTGAGTACTACAACTCATCATTGCATACACCTTTCATTCATCCGCTTCTAATAGTTTGATTTCATTCAAAAACAAGATGGAAAAAGTTAAAACTCATCAATTGTTTATCAGAAAAATCGTTATTTTGGTTAACACTAAAATTTGTAAAAGGGGGTTAAAGATAAGTGGGTTAAGTTAGATCAAGTACATTTTTTTTATACTAAACCACTAAAATAGGGGTCAGTTACAAGCATGGATATTGCTCAAAGGAATAGAAAAATACAAGGAGAAGGTCGAGGATCTTCTCGCATGGAAACTCCCAGAAAAGAAGATAGAAGGTTTCTAGGATAGCTTCTGAGATTTTCTTATGCCTTCTCTTTTTATGAAAGGACTCTTTTCAAGGCTAAAAAGTCGAACTGTCTCTTTAATAAAATAATTGTACGCTTAGCACTAAAACGACCATCTAGTAGCACGTGCCTAAGCTCTAATGCTGGGCTCAAGGCTGGCGGTAGGTAGACGTAAGGCTCGAGACTGATTGTTGATCTACCCAAGGATCATTATGAGGGTGTTTCAGCTGTCAAGTGATTCTTCCCCCGGGGATGAGGCCCGCTAGTTATCTGGTCACGAGGTGGCCTGGGAGGCACCAGTACAAATCGTGCCGGGGATGATCTATCTATATATCCCCAAGATGGAGTAACCCTCTCACCAGTTTTGACTCAACCATGTGTGAAGGGTTAACTTTTCCTTTTATCTCACGTTATTTTTACCCCATACAAATAGTTTCAGACTTTTCAAATATCCAGAGAAATGTATATGGGAAGTGGAAGAGTTGTTCTCAGCCCACTCGGGTATCGCATGCTAGCTCAGGTCTTCACAGATACTGAGCTTTGATGTCGCCATGAGTGCTTTTGATAAGACGTCTTACACTTGTTGTCTCGTTAACATCTTTTTTTGATAACTAATAATTTTATTAATCACCAGAATAGGAATTACAAAGCTAAGTCAAGCATATTCCTTTGCTTACTGTTCCTATACCAAGAGACACTACAAACTCTGTAGACTAGAGAGAGACTAGAAATTTAGGCTACGGAGAAGAATTCTAACTCCCACTGGAGCTCGAACATTACAAATAAATGCTATCTCTTTAGCTATGCTTTCCACTGCTGAGATGCGTTTCTCAAAAATTTTGCTATTACTTCCCATCCAAATTGCATGTAAACATTGTGCAAAGATTATCTTGAAGAGTTGAGCTTGTTGGGGTTTTTCCCTTAGCTTGTTGGCACCCCCAAGTGATGTATTCCTCCTAGTTAGTAGCTTGGCAAAAGTCAGTTTTCTCCATTGGCATAGTCTCCACCTTAGGCTAGTAGTAAATGGGCAGTGTATGAATATATGATCATGAGATTCTTCATTCAGTTGACAAAATGCACAGATTTGGTCATGCTCCAACCCCCTGTTAGTCATTCTACCTGTATTCATTAGTCTCTTATGCAGACTCATCCATATTGTAACATAAGCTTTAGGTCTAGCATTATAGCCAAACATCTAACACTTCCATTAAACTCTTGGAAGATTGCCAAATAGCTGCAGATAGAACTGCCTAGTTATGCTTTTTCCTGTGCATGTTGGCACCTGCATTTGATTCATTGTCTTCCTCACTTTCATAATTCTCCTTGTCATCGAGCTAGCTTGCTTAGGAACTGGGCAAGAGGTAAGAAGGTTATCTTTTATGTGATGAGTATGCAACCTTGACGCGTGTAGACACGTAAATTTTTACCCTCCATAAGTTTTACACGATTTTAGAGTGAAATATTTCTTTTACGCTTAATTTTGATATTTTAGATTTTTAATAGGTTTTTATTTGTGAAAAATTGAAAAATATTAGAAACTATTTATTTATTTAGAAGTAAAACTATTGATTTTATTTACAGAAGAAAGGAAATTTCACTAAAAGTATTTTTTATTTTAAGTTAGATTTAAATAAATAAGTTAATATTTTATAAGTGATATTTTAATTTTCATAATTTAGAATTAATTAG
>JACEIK010001418.1:59783-87372 GCA_018107945.1 Datura stramonium
CTTTGTATAATACAAAATATTTTTTAAAAAAAAAGGAAGAAAGAAAGCCAATGAAATTTGGCCATGTGAGAAGATTCCTCTTATCCCCATTGTAACAAACTCTCACACAAGGACATTGGGGGGAACCATTTTTTTCGAATTTCTTTTCTTGCTCATCACTCCAATCAGGAGAGCACACACCTAACCAGATTTTTTTTCTTTCCCTGCAAGATAACCTGCACAAGAAATTTTTTTCTTTGGCCCCAAGACATCACCACAGCAACACATGTATTCACACACAGTTTTCAGGAGGACGTTGATCACTTGCACTCCATTTTTTTCTTGGTTAGAAAAATCCCACAAGTCACAAAGAGAGGGCATTTTGAGAACATAAACAAGCACAATCTGCGAATTTTTGGAGGCTTTGGATTTTCTTTCTTCTCCTCCAAGGGAATATAGATACACCATAGATTTATCATAAATTAGTTAGAAAGTGTTAAGTAAGTTGTTAGAAAGAGCTGTTAGTTCCATTGCTAACTAACTAATCACAAAATTAGTTAAAGTGGTTAACAAGTTAGTTAGGAAAACAGTTGAGAGTATGTGTTGAAGGATGTGTATATATATATCTGTATGCTACTGATTAGAACTCAGATTTGATGAATGAAAAACTACTGTTATCTCTTCTCTTCATCTACAATCTTCATCTTCTTCATTTCACATTCTTATTCTTCTAGATCAGTGATTAATTTTATGGTATCGGAGCAGATTACTGCTATCTGAAACACAGAGAAAGAAGGCAGTGATTGCTAAACTCAATCAAAAAGTTAGTGGTTGCTAAATTCAATCGCGACTGGGAACAAGAAGATCAAAGTTCAAGAACTAGAAGTTGAGATCAAAAATTAAGCAGAGTAAGATCGAGTTCATGGCACCATCGAGTGAAAACAATACCACATCTGTTGCATCTCTGGTAATAGATTACAAATCATCCTCTTTTCTTACAATCTTTTGATGTTAGTGGAGCCTCAATAAATTCTTTTCAGTTAAAAGGAAATGAGAATTACACTGTGTCGAGTAAATCCGTGCAAAATGCTTTACTTGGTAGTAATAAACTAGGCTTTGTAGATGGGACTTGGAAGAAGGAGACATTCTCAGAATGTCTGGGATACCAGTGGGAGAGGGTGAATGCAATTGTTTTGTCTTGGCTTATGAATACAGTTGCTGGGAATCTGATAGGAGGTGTAGTGTATGCAACTAGTCCTCAAGAAGTCTAGGAGGATTTGAAAGAAAGATTTTAGAAAGTTGATGGATCAAGAGATTTCAATATCCCTCAAGAAATTGCTAACTGTGTACAAGGTACTCAGTCAGTTTCTGTGTATTTTTCAAGATTAAAAGATCTATGGGATGAGTTTGGTTCTATTGGCTCCTCCTCCTAGTTGTAATTGTGAGAGATTAAAGGATTTTATTCAGTATCTACAAAGGCAGAAATTGTATCAATTTCTCATGGGATTAAATGAATCATATTCTCAAGCAAGAAGCCATATTCTGTTATTAAGTCCTATGCGTAGTGTAAATCAAGCATATGCCATGATTATGAGTGATGAAAATCAAAAGGCTCTTGTTACTAATGCGAACAATTCTATATGACTGCTAGACGCGAGTAATATCAAAAGCCAAAGTTAGGTTTCAAGTGAAGAAGAAGTAGTTTCTTTTTATTCCAAAGGAGGGAATCATTCTAGATTCAAGAAGAAGTATAATCCAAACTATAATCCAAATGCATTTTGTGATCATTACAAGTTCAAAGGGCATTACAAGGTTGATTGCTACAAACTGGTAGGATATCCTCCAGGTCATCCAAAGGCAAATCAAGGTGATAATAGAAGATACCATCAATCTGATAACAGGTTTAGACAAAGGAGAGATGGTGGTTCTGGCACTTGTATAGTTCACAATGCTATGGCACAAGGTTGGCATTCAGATGAAAACTATCCAAAAGAATCAAGGAGTATCAGTCAAGTTGATGATAGTAGGGGTACAGTTAGAAGTTCTTAGATTAGTTCACAATAGATGGAGCAGCTTCAGGAAGATGTAGTACCATGCTTCACTAGTTCACAATATGTTGAGATTTGTCAAATGCTGGAGGCAAGACACAATGGCAATCCAACATATTCTGCAAATTTAATAGGTACATGTAGTGCTCTGCTAGTCACTCATAATTCACAGGATTGGATCATTGACTCAGGGGCTACAAATCATATGACATCTAAACTAACAATGCTAGATAAGTCTACTATGATTAAACCAAATAAGCCAAAACAAGTAGTACTGCCAAATGGATCTTTAACTGAAGTGTCTCATATTGGATCCAGTAAAATATCTGCTAGAAATAGTGTGCATAATGTGTTTTACATTTCTGAGTTTTAGTTTAATCTCTTATGAGTTTAAAAAACAACTAGATAACTAAATTGCTCAATTAAATTTTATCCTGATTTTTGTGTGTTTCAGGATCTCTTTACTGGGAAGGTAAAGGAGATTGGTAAAGAGAAACAAGGGTTATACTATCTGATATTTACTAAACCTCAAGGAACTGAGTGGGGATTATCTGCTATACAACTGACAACTAAAGAGGAGATTGGTCTTTGTCATAGGAGGATGGGTCATGTGCCAGCTCATACTTTTTAAAAAATAGTAACTAATAAGAATGTCAATGTTGTTGAGATGTTAAACAAGTGTACAGTCTGTCCATGTGCAAAACAAACTAGGTGTCCTTTTTCTCAAAGTGTTACTGTTAGTACAAAGCCTTTTGAATTGATTCATATGGATGTATGGGGTCCTTATAGGATTTCTGCTTTAGATGGATACATGTCATTTTTGAACATTGTAGATGATTTTACAAGATATACATGAACTTTTTTGTTAAGATTGAAATCTGATATATGGTTACATATTAAAAATTTTCTGATGTTTGTTAGAACTCAGTATGATGTATCTGTGAAGATAGTAAGATCTGATAATGTAGCTAAATTTGTGAATTCTTTATGTACTAATTTATTCACTAAACTTGGAATTGTTCATCAAAGATCTTGTCCTTATACCCCTCAACAGACTAGAACAAAAGAAAGAAAACAAAGACATATTCTTGAAGTTACTAGAGTTATAAGATTTCAAGCTTGTATACCTATTAAATTTTGGGGTTATTGTGTGCAAGCTACAGTATATATTATAAATAGATTACCATCTCATGTTAAAAATAATATTTCACCTCTTAAAAAGCTAAGTAATAGGAAACCATCTCTATATCACTTAAGAGTTCTACGCTGTTTGTGTTTTGCAAAAATAGTACAAGAGACTGACAAAATGAAACCTAGAACAAAAGCAGCCAATCACATGGGCTATTCTGAAACTCAAAAGGATTATATCTTGTATGACATAGTAAATAAAAGTTTTTTCATCAATAGGGATGTCATCTTCAAGGAAGACAGGTTTCCTTTTTCAAAATCAAATACTGACATAACTACTATATTTCCTTCTATAAGCATTGATGTGTCAACTACTACTATGCCTTTATCTACTGATTCTCAACTTAGTATGTTGCAGTTGCAAGATAATGAGATTACTACAGAGATTGATGATCCTTCATTAAGTCAGTTGCAGGTGCAAGATAATCAGAATGCTGCCTCCTGCGCTAGAAGCGAGACCCGAAGGGTGAGCTTATGGCGGTTAGCTTCTAGCACTAAATAATAGGCATTAGGCATTCTGAGCTGAAAGGAGGCAAGAAAGGAGGCAACAAAGGAGGCATTACTGGCTTCACTACAAGAAAGCAAAGCTTCGTAGACTCGGTCAAATCGCTTATAGAATGCCGACGACTATTTTTCACTTAATAAGGAAGTGAGAGGAAGCGAGGCTTAGCGAGCTTTATAAGGCCGACCACTACATAGCACAAGTGACAAAGCCTCCTGAGCTTCCCTTCATTCATTACTTGCCAAGGTCCCAGTCTCCGAGTCAGCCCCGCACTTTTCGAAAAATCCCCAACATGAATTTGTAGTTCAATCTATTACACCTATGATTCAACCTCCAAATACCAACAACTCAAGTTAGAAGGTCTCATGTAACCACTCATCCACTCAGCCGGATGAAGGAGTTTGTGTCCTTAAATGTTCATGATGATAAACTCATCTTATGGATAAATATATATCATATGATCATTTATCCTCATAAAGTGCAATAACTTTCATTTCAAATTTTTATCTAGTGTTATTGAACCATCTTCCTTTGTAGAAGCAAGTAAAGATAGCAAATGGATAGATGTTATGAAGGCTGAGATAGATGCTCTAGCACAAAATAATACTTGGGAAGTTGTTCTCTTACTCGATGGTAAAGTCTTATAGGATGCAAATGGGTTTGCAAAGTCAAATACAAGGCTAATGGTGAAGTGAAAAGATACAAAGCGATCAAGCTAAAGGATATAGCCAATAAGAAGGCATGATTATCAAGGAAAATTTAGTCCCTCAAGTAGAAAAATGGCCGCGTGAGGGTTGTATTAGCAATAGTTGGCAAAGTAAGACAATGGCATATACACCAAATGGACGTGTATAATGCTTTCCTTCAAAGGAGATCTATACGTGATGAGACGAAGGAACTTGCCACAAGGATATCAAAGTCGTGGGGTTACTAAATAAGTATGCGGACTTGTTAAATCCTTGTATGGCTTGAAACAAGTATCAAGGCAATGGAATACTAAACTCAAGAGGCTTTTGTAAGGTTTTCAAAGTCAATATGACCATTCCTTATACACAAAGACATTAGAAAAAGGATTTGTAGCAATCCTAATCTATGCGCTGATAACATGCTTACATCGAGTAGCTTGGAACTAATAGTTGAAACAAAAAGCTGCACTCACAGAGGCTTTTTAAAACAAAGATCTTGGAGAGAGTTGAGATATTTCCTAGGAATGAGTTTGAAGATCAAAAGGAATTGCAATGCATCAAAGGAAATATGCACTTCGAGTTAATCTCATAAACAGCGCCTCAAAGGCTGCTAAACCAGCAGCAACACCTATGACAATAATGTAAAACTTACAACTAGAGGAATATGATCAGCATATTCAACAAAGCAAAGATTCAGCTATTGGAGGACATTAAGGGGGCAAAACTAAGGTGGATGATGAATTAATAGAAGATAAAGCTGGTTATTAGAGATTGACAGTGTTGTTACCTAACTGTAACAAGACCTGACATAGCCTATAGTGGTACAAACACTTAGTCAGTTTCTTTAACAACTAAAGTGCTCATCTTGAAGCTGCCCATGATAGCAGGTACATCAAGCAACAACTAGGTCTAGAAATCTTCTTATCAAGTAGTAGGAAAGATACAATTCATAGCTACTCAGGATGCTGATTGGAAGTCATGCTCATTTTCTATAAAACTAGTTGATTGGATTTATGGTAAAACTTGAGATTCACTATCTTGAAATCAAAGAAGCATTCTACAATCTCAAGAAGTTCAGCAGAAGCTGAATATAGAAGCATTGGGAGCCACTATATCTGAGTTAATATGGATAATAGGATTGGTAAGAGATCTTGGAGTTCAAGTACAATTGCCTGTAACTATACATACTGACAGCAAAGCTGCTATTCAAATACATCGAAATTGATTGTCATTTTATAAGAGACAAAATCCAAAAGGGATTGATCAAGACAGAGTATATTCACACCAAGGATCACCTACCACATGTTCTTACCAGCTGACTCAATAGAGTTCTACATGAGTTTTCTAATATCCAAGCTAGGTGTGATCAATATTTTTATGCCACCTAGCTTAAGGGGGGCTGTTATGTAAGCTGTTAGAAAGAGCTACAGTTAGCTTTTAGTTTCACTGTTAACTAACTAATCAAAAAGTTTGAACCTAAGGACCTTTTACT
Source organism: Datura stramonium (assembly GCA_018107945.1). Taxonomy (NCBI): domain Eukaryota; kingdom Viridiplantae; phylum Streptophyta; class Magnoliopsida; order Solanales; family Solanaceae; genus Datura; species Datura stramonium. Next base: position 65,679 of record JACEIK010001418.1, read on the forward strand.
ATACATAGAGGGAGCCAACCACCAAGTCAACACACCAATGCACAACTTTCAAAATTAGTAATATCCTTTTAGTATTTGTATCTTGTATTTTTGTTTTTTATTATATATATATTTAGTAAAATAATTAGGACGGCTATGTGACATGACACCCTCAAATAAAGGTAAATCTGCCTCTGAGTATATTGATAAACGGTGAAAGAGGAAAAACTGAGTCAGCGATGGCAGCATCTCTTTTCTCCGCCAAACAGCCACTGTCCCGTCTTTTGACTCTTCACCCCAAAAACCAATAACCATTAAAACATAAAATTAATCTTAAGCTTCAGAGAAAATTGACGGGTATCCATCCAAGGGCTATTTCTGGTCACAATCCATTTGCAGCTCTGTCGCCGAGGAAGTTTAATATAGTCCAAATCACAATCCATTTTTGAGGTCCAATTTCTCAACTTTCTTCATCTTTTTATTTTCAAATTTTGCTTTTGTTTATATTTCAATGGAATATAGGCTCTTACTTTAATTAAATATGATTTTCTTTTTGGTAAAAAATGGAATTAGTTTACTGTTTGGTTTAATTAATATAATATGAAAAGCTTGCTCAAAATTTTGTTTTAATTAATGGCGTAATATAGATAGTCAAACAGGTGAGTCTGTGGTTAGCTTTTAAGGATTCGAGTTCGGGATTGTAGTAAATTAAATGGATTTGACTTCATTATTTTTAATTGCTTGATCATTCACATGAACATTAACAGGCAGGTCTGTTTAGTTGCTTGCATGCTTTTACTTGCTTTACAAATGTATTTATTTCTCGTGTATTCATGTCCTAACCGCTGGATTAATGGGATGGATAGACTTTGAGTACGCCAGATATTTGCTTAAGCATGGCAAAGTGAGATGATTCATAAATTCCTTAAAAGATGCAATATACAAATCAATAATCCGCGCAGAAGGCTAGAAAGCGCCGTTACTAGCACGCCACACGCATCGATTTCAAGCAGTTCAAACTAGTTTTAAAATGAACAAGAAGGTGTACCGAGTATTTTTCAAGGGTCATAAGCATAATATATTCAAAGATTAAGCCAAGCCAGATATAATTTGATAAAACAACCATGCTAGAACTATAAAATTCAAGGGATATTTCACACCTTCCTTCGGTCAACATAATTTCTTATCCGATCTTTTGTTTTCAAGGACCAAAAATAAGATTCATTTCCTTTTGATTAGGATTCAAAAAGGTGACTTGGAACATCAAAACTCACTCACCACATGCATTTACTCGAAAAAATAAAATTAAATCATTTTCATACTTCACTAAACTGAAAAATCAATTTTAGATAATAAAACTCATTTCCGTCATTGACGGGAGGTCGAAAAAAAAGGTTTGTAACACTGGGTAAAATCCATCTGAGAGCAAAAACTTTGGTCAAGTAAAAGAGTGCAACATAAAGCACTGTCTCCTAGAGGATTTCGCTACTTTAGGATCGAGGAATAATGGCCCGCCGCCACAAAGCCTCTTCCCGAGTCTATGCCTTTGGTTGTGTCAGCGCCTCTGGTGTTCTGGCATGTTCCTGTATTAATTGTCTCTTGGAAATGGTTACTGAAATTAGTAGGAACTTTAACAATCAGTTGGGAATGAGTGATCCTATGTAGCCATTAAACTGAGGAACTGCGCCACTACTTATGAAAGGGCAAGGTTTCATAACCAATTGGGAAGGATACCTCTAAAATGTTGGATATTTCAAAGAATATTTTGGGCGTATTTTTGATGTCAAAGGTTAATATTTTACGATGGTGCTTTTAGTATATTTGGTGGCAAAGCTATTCACTTATTTCATTTCCATCCTCCTATGTCTCACAACTTCATTATCTATATATATATTGTCCAAAGACAAGCTTTTAAGAGTACGAATAAAAAATCAATTTAATAATCCTCCGTTTATAGCCATATTTTGTTTCAAGCTGTTTGTATTACTATTGCTTCGCTCTCTTATGCAGGCATTTGTTTAATCCTCGAAACATTTCACACTCGCCGAAATAGTTTCTAGACAAAGGCTCAAAGCACGACTCAAGTATTATTTGTGTATTACTTATAATATTATCGTAGTACTATTTATTTAATTTCTAAAAATTATATTTTGAAATTAAGAAATATTTATAAGAGATATATTATATCTTGTCTAACATACAATCTAAGAAACTATGGCAAATACTACTTCTGGACCATTCCCGATACTACCAATAGAAAGGAGTCATTCAAAGTTAAGGGAGATAGCTCTCAAGGCAAATCTTGTGCAAAACCAAAGCAACAACATAATAAAAGGCATGATAATATTCCAAAATTACAAGCCCTATAATTCTAATTCTAAGAAAAAGAAAGGCCCTTGTTTTGTTTGTGGAAAGTCAAAGCCATCATGCCACACAATGTAGAAAAGTGAAAATGACAAAGAAAGCAATCTCCCGCACACCGACAAGGAGACGATATTATCAAGTAGCCGTCATTTCTGAAATATTGTAGCACAAATAAATAAATGGGTGGTAGACTCTGGGGCTACTCGCCACATTTGTGCAAATCGAGAAGCATTTACCCTATATACCAATAGGAGATTTACAATGAAGTCGTCTACCTTGGAGACTCAAGTACTAATAAAGTCTTGGATAAGGGTAAAGTACTCCGAAAACTGCACTTTGGGAAAAACTTTAGCCCTTGCGGATGCTACATGTTCCTATAATGCGAGCAAATCTGATTTCTATAGCCTTGCTAATGAAAGTTGGAGTGAAAGTGCCGCTTGAATCTAATAAAATTATAATGACAAAAAATAATGTATTTGTGGGGAAGGGTTGTTGTAACTAGAAATTTTTGTACTCAATGTTTTGATGTAATCACGAAAAGGCATCTACATCTACTTATATGGTTGAGTCTATTTGTGGTATGCTAGATTAGACATATTAATGTCTCATATAAAGAATATGCAGTCACTTGATTTGATATCTGATTTATATCAAATAATTTTGACACAAGTGGAAGATAAATAAACTAAAATTACTAAAAGTCATATTTTTTAATGTAGAAAACCGAATTATTGTCTTTAATTCACACCGATTTAGGTGATTTAAAAACAAACCATGACTAGAGGTGGTAAAAGATATTATGTGACTTTTATTGATGACTTTTCTAGATTTACTATGTTGTATCTACTTAGAAATAAAGATGATGCCTACGATGCTTTTATTTCTTATAAAGTGCGGTTGAAAATCAACTAAGTAGAAAAATTAAGAGAATTAGATCTGATAGAGGTGGAGAATATTTATCTTTAAATATTTTTGTAAATATTCAAGTGAAGTAACCCCACCTTATTCACCCGAGTCTAATAGTGTAGCCGAAAGAAAAATAAAACATTGAAGGAAATGATGAACTCCATGTTGGTTAGCTCTAGTTCACCTGATAATTTGTTGGGTGAAGCAATCTTATATGCATGTCACTTGCAAAATAGAATTCTCATAAAGAACTAGCAAAATTCCTTATGAATTGTGGAAAAGTTATAAGCCTAATTTAAAATATTTAAAAGTGTGAGGGTGACTTACTAAAATTCTTTTTCCTTAACCTAAAAAGAGAAAAATAGGTTCTAAACAGCTGGACAGATGTTTATTGGATATGCCGAACATGGTGTCAGACATAGATTTCTTGTTTTAAAGAGGGATGTGTTTGATTGTAATATCATGCATATGGCAAAGAATGCGTAATTTTTTTGAACATATTATTTCACCGCGTGTGATAAAATTTCTCATGGACTCGTTGAAAGAAGTAATGAGATCACCTCTAATATTGAGGAATTGAGAAGGAGTAAAAAGCTATTTTTCTTATGGAAATAATTTTCAAACTTTTCTTGTTAACAAGGAACCATTGTCTATTTTGAAGCTATATCTTCTTCGATGTCAATTTGGAAAAACACAATCAAAATTAAAATTGATTCCATTATGAAAATAATACATGGATTTTGACCTATTTAATTCTCCCGGTACAAAACCTATTAGTTGTAAAATGGATTTTCAAAGGAAACTAAAATCCCGACTGATCTATAGATAAATATAAAGCTCGATTAGTAGCAAAGGATTTTCTCAAAACCAAAATATTGATTATTTTGATATTTTTGCACGAGTGACTAGAATATCTTCTATTCGAATTTTAATTTCCTTAGCATCAATTCATAAACTTTTTATCCATCGATGGATGTAAAAAATAGCTTTAAATGGTGATTAGAAGAAGAAATTCTATATGGTTCAACTTGAGGGATGTATTATTCCCGACAAAAAATAAATTTGTAAATTAATTAAATCACTTTATGGCCTTAAACAAGCTCCTAACATTGGCATGAGAAATTGATCAAGTCTTATTGAGAGACAATTTTTCTTCCATTGAAGTGTATAAAATGTGTTTATACTAAAGTGGTAGACAAATGACTATGTGATAATATGTTTATATGTTGATGATATACTAATATTTGATACAAGTTTAATATTGTGTAAAGTACCAAATTATTTTTTTCTACTAATTTTGATATGAAAGATCTGGGTGAAGTAAATATGATATTAGGAGTTAAAGTCATAAGGAGTGAAGATGGTATAATGTTGCCATAAGAACATTATGTGGAAAGACTTCTTAAGAAGTTTGGATATTTTGAGGTGAGACACATGTAGCCACTCCATATGATGCTAACTCAATTAAAAGTATAATGGGTGACCTAGTTGCTCGGCCTAATATGCACAACATTATTGGGAGTCTCTGCATTTAATGAATTTTACAAAGTCCGATAGCCTATATTGTGTGTAGACTGGAAAAAGATATACTCATAATCCCACAAAGAGCATTGGTCTCGTATTAATTAGACTAATGAAATATTTGAGAGGAACCATGAATTATGGAATCTCAGATAAGGGGTTTCCTTCACATTAGAAGGGTATTTGATGCAACTAGATCTCCGATTCGATGAGACAAAAATTCACTAGTGGTTGCGTGTTCACCTTAGGCGGTGGGAGCAATATCATGAAATTCAGCTAAGCAAACGATCATTGCTAGATTGACTATGGAGTCGAGTTTGTAGCCTCGGGAGCTAGCCGGTTCTCGAGGGGCCGAGTGGCTAAGAAATTTCTTAGCTTAATATCCCTTTTAATAAAGGATGAGTTGCCTCCTCGTGTCTATATATTGTGATTGCCGCGCCAATTGTCATTGCAAAGAATAAATCTTATAATTGTAAGAGTAGACATGAAATTGAGACATGATTTCATAAAACAAGCTTGTTGAGAGATGGAATAATTTCCATTGATTATGTGAAGTCAAATGAATTTGGTCGATCCTCCGACTAAACTGTGAAGAAAATTAATTCTTTAATCCTCAAAAGGGATGGGGTTAAGGACGATATGATTGTCAATATAGATGGTAACCCGACCTATGTGATTGGAGATCCTATGAAGTAGGTCTATGGATAATAACAAATCGATATTGACTTTGCGTACTAAAGGAGAGTGCTTGAACCGGCTACTATTGGGAGGATCGGTTATTAACTCTTAATGAATTTATAGTCCTTAAGGATGTATATCAAAAGCAGATACATTTGATAAATTTAACTATAAGGAGTAAAGTGGGAGTGGGGGGGACGCTCCTATGAGATTTTGATCAAGTCTCTAGAGTTATCATGAATAACTAGGCACGCGCATGACCTATCAAGAAACTGCGTTGAATAATAAAATAAAGGTCAAATATGATTGATAAAAATCAAGTTATAATAAGAATTATTTTCATAAATTTTTATATTTCACCAATAATTCTGTAAGTTAAATTTTTTCGGTCTAAATTTGGTTCATATTCCAAAAGACACCAAATTTATTGTATTTTGATCATACAAAATCCAGCAAGATAAAATCTTTCTGTTTCTATTCTTTGATTTCAAAAAATTCTTTGAAATATGTGGGGATTGTTGGATATTTCAAAGAATATTTTAAGTGTATCCTTGGTGCCAAAGTTAATATTTCACACATGGTATTTTTAGTATACTTGGTGGCAAAGCTAGCCACTTATTTCATTTCCATCCTCTCCTTTTCTATGTCTCACAACTTCATTATCTATCTATCTATTTATAACATAACATAATATATTAAAAATTACAAAATTTTATATATATATATATATATATATATTGTCAAAAGACAAGCTTTTAGGAGTATGAGTAAAAAATCAATTTAATAATCTCTGTTTTTCATAGTTCATATTTTTATTTTCTTGGTTTTGTATTTTGTTACATTCGTATTCTGCTTATAAAGAAAGAGTTTGTTTAATCACGAGGAAGCATTCGCGGTGATATATATATTGTCCAAAGACAAGCTTTTAGGAGTATGAGTAAAAAATCAATTTAATAATCCTCTGCTTTTCATAGTTCATATTTTATTTTGCTGGTTTTGTATTATTTTGTTGTTCATGTTCCTCTTATAAAGAAGGTTTGTTTAATCCTAGGGAAACATTTCACACTGGTGAAATAGTTTCTTAGGACAGTGCCCAACGCGACTCAAGGTTGGCTTAACCTCTAGGCCACTAAAGCAATGGCTTAGGGCCCCCAAAAATTTGGGGGCCTATTTTTCCTAAAACATGTACTTATACATACTTAGTAAAAAAAATTTACTTCTAAATTAAAAAAAAAAATGAAAAGTCAGTAGAATAGGAATGTTGGATTTATGGGAATAAAACAAATTTTGGGAATAGTTTCTTATGAATAAACAAAATTTCTTGAATTATCTCCTAATAATTTGGGCCACATTATTATTCACCTTATATCATCTTTTCTACAAATTTTTTTCTTTCTTTTATTTTATTCTCAATATAGAACTCTCTGTCTTTTTCCCTCTCTCTGCCAAACATAGTAACATACTAACTATAAACTATTGAGTTATTATTGTTTATTGCTTTAAATTACCAAAGAATAAGAATTACTTTGTGGTGTCTTCTTCAAAATTTCAAGAATTGCATCAAATAATTGAAGAAAGACAACACCATTTTGATATTGTACTGTTATATCAATATATCAAATTCTTGAATAAGGTTTTATTATTCTAACATTATTTTATAGTCCCTGAACCCAAGATTACAAAGGTATATATTGAACTGGACATAATCTCAGTACAGTATTTCTGCTATTCCTATCTTCCCAACTCCCTAGCTCAACTCATGAAGGATAAAAATTTAAATATTCAACATACTTCACTAGTTGAGGAACTAAGCTGGTCCTGAACACTACCTCTTGTAAGATTAATCTAACAATAGCTTCGGTAGACCTTCTCTTCTTCTGAAAAATGATCTCATTCCTCTTTGTCCATAGATGATATACAGCAGCAGCAAGTACAATTCTAAAAATTACAGCTCCTTTACTTTGCCCACCACCATAATTCACAGCCCAAACTAACTCCTCCTCTTATTGAAGACAGTCCCTGTCGATGCCTTGCCATATAAGTAATTTTTTTCAAATAATCCCAGAGATGTTACACTATAAGAACAAGTGATTTAAAGGCCCCTACTCATCATTGCATATTGGGCACAGTGTGTCTACACTTACTCCCCATCTTCCCAACCTCTCCTTAGTAGTCAATCTATCAAGTATGGCTAATCTTAAGATAAAAGTCCACTTGGGGCATCCTTTGTTATTGCAGATAAGTTTCCTCCAATATACCTTTGGAAATTTCCCTTGTAGCTTCTTATAAATAGTTTTGATAGAGAAATTGTTAGCCTGGTTCAAATCATTCTCACTATAACCAGCTGAGAGCAGGTACCTTCGTGACTTAAAAATCTTTTGTATAATCCAAGATGCATTCTTTGGATTTGCCTCCGAAATAGTGTGGCCCTTTAAATAGTACGCGTGCACCCATAGCACCCATAACTTCTCTTTGTTCTTGCATATGCGCCACAGTAACTTGCAGATTGCTGCTCTATTCCACATTGATATGGTTATTAGATTAAGCCCACTAGCTGCCAAAGAATAGCATAATCTATCCCATGCTATGATCGCCTTCTTTGAAAATTCAACATTACCAGTCCATAGAAACTTCCTGCAAATAGTTTCAACATAAGTTGTGATCTTCGTAGGCAGTATAAACACATGAGCCCAAAAAGTGTAAATAGCAAACAACACACTTCTCAATAATATTGTTCTTCTAGCATAACTTAAGAATCTTGAGGTCAGGGAAGTGACTCTACACAACATCTTTTCAATAAGAGGTTGGCATTGGAGTATGGTGAGTCTCTTAGTGCTTAGTGGTACATCAAGGTATCTAAATGGTAACACACCCTGTCCATAGCCAAGCATTTCTATGATCTGTTTTTGTACTAAGAGAGGCACTCCTCCAAAGTACACAAAGCTATTATGTGGGTTAGCAATTACACCAGAGACAACAGAGAATATTTTGAATTATGTAAAGCGGTCACTGAGGCCACATCACCTCTACAAAATAAGATAAATCATCAGTAAACCCCAATTGTACCAACTTGACTTTAGCATATCTAGGATGAAACTTGAAATTCTTCATATATTGCAGGGACTTAAAAGTAGACTGCTTAAATGTTCCATGGTCAACACAAACAAAAATGGAGATATGGGATCACCTTGTCTCAAACCTTTCTTTGCTTGGGAAGTTCAGGTATGCTTGCTATTTATAACTACAGAATGTGTGACAGTGGTCATGCATTTCATAATCCACTTTGTAAAGATCTCTGGAAACTTAACAACTTTAAGATTTGATCCATATAAGGCCATTAAACAGAGCCATAGGCCTTTCACATATCAATCTTAAGTATGCACCTTGGGGAAATTGACTTTCTATTATACCCTTTCATAAGCTCATGACTCATGATGATGTTATCTGTGATCAAATGACCTGGCACAAATGTTGTTTGACTGCAATCCATTATTTTATCTATGACAGGTTGTAATCTCTTGGTCAAAATCTTTGAGATGATCTTGTATAGGATGGGGCAACAAGAGATAGGTTTGAATTCTCTTATAGAGGAAGGATTCTTAATCTTTGAGATGAGAGTTATAACTGTACAGTTTATGTCTTTACACATCCTTTAAGTCTAAAAAAAGTCAAGTACTGCTTCCTCAATGTCATTACCCACAACAGTCCAAGCTTTCTTGAAAAACAAAGCACTAAAGCCATCCTTTCCAGGTGCTTTATTGTCACTTATGCTATCCATAGCTTGCTTGATCTCCTCCCTAGTGATAGGCTTGATAAGTTCTAATTGTTGACTTCTTGTAAGAGTAGTTCCACTAAGCATTACCTCAGGCAAAACTACTAGCCGCTGGTAAGCAGCAGTGCCAAGCAGATCCTTATAGAAACCAAGTACTTCACTCTCTACCTCCTGATCAGTCTGAAGCAGTGTGCCCTCTTTTGTTATGAGTCCTCTAATTTGATTTTGAGTCTGTCTGTCCTTCAACCAAGCATGAAAATAGGCTGTGTTAGTATCCTTCAGTTTGAGCCATTGCACTCTTGATTTTTGGAGTGCAATGTCCTCTTTAATATTTAACCACTTTTCTAACTGTCCTCTTGCTTCCTTCTCTATTTGTACTAATTCAACCAATCTATTATGGTCCCTTAACTGTTCTTGAACATGCTGAAGAGCTGCTCTAGCAGTTGAAATATTCTCCTCCACCCCTTTAAACTTCTATAGTGGGAGAAGTCTTAAACCAGCCTGGACTTTTCTTAATCTCTGCCAAACTCCCAACATATTTGTCCTCTACAAGATTCCTTCCAGCATTTCTCAACTAAAATTAGGAATTCTGGATGTCCAGCTAAGTAGTTATAGAATTTAAAGGAGGTACACCTTTGTTTTGATATGCTATCAAACACCACACTTAAAGGACAATGATCAGAGAAACGAGGTGCAAGGATGGTTCCCTCTACGTGAGGCCACTGTTTGTATCCACCTAGAATTTATGAAAATCCTATCAATCTTACTGAGAATCTAATTATTTGACCATGTAAAATGTCTTCCCACTATTTTCATTTCTATCAAACCAGTAGCCTGAATAAATTCCTCGAAGTCCCTGACTTCCACTTCCTGTACTGGGCTACCATTAAGTCTATCATCACTTGATAATACTGCATTAAAATCACCCATGATCATACCTGGACATCTTAGCTCAGTAATAGTGCTCCTCAAATCATTCCACAAGCTAGTTCTATCTGAGATAGTATGCAGACTATCCACAACAATAAGAATAAAGGTACTAGCAGTCTGTAAGACAGTCACCTGGCCATGAATTAATTGTATATGGAAACTAATAAGACTAAACTTGATTAGTTGTTGATTCCATTAGACCCAAATCCTCCCACCTGGAGCTTCCATGTAGTTTTCTATCCACTGCCAGTTCCCCACTAATTTATTGATGACTTTTTATGCATTACATTCTTTCACTCTATTCTCAATTACAACTATTAGGAAAACTTTATTATCTTTGCAAAGCTTCTTTAACCTCTTTTGCTTATAAACCTTATTTAATCTCCCTGAGTAGTCTGTAAGCTAGTGGCCAGACCAATCAGCACCTGAAAATTATCGGGATTGTTGAAGATCTGCTATTGTGGACTAGTGAATTGCTTCTTTGAAATTGATCTCCCACCTGCAATTTGCCAATCACTCTCCATATTTTGCAGTGGTCTATCATCAAACTCATCTCCATATAATTGATCTAGGAAAATGCCATGTGCATCAATTGTATAGTCAACAGGAGGATCCAACACCTTACTAAACTTCCAAACCTTCTTCTGTTGCAGTGTCTTTCCTTTATCCCTTTGGTCTGCCTGGCCATTAGCTTGCTTTACCAGACATGAATGGCTACTTGGCAGCATATAGAGCAATAAACGGGTTTCCAGTCATATAAGACAGGCTGCTCAAAGATCTTTCCCTTAGGATCACATATTTTGACAGAATCAGGTAATGGTCTAGTAACATTCATTTCAACTAGAAGCATATGAGATTCTTTTAGCCGTAATAGTGCAATCATCTGCATACAATGGTTTCCCCAGTCTGCTACAAATTTTGCGCAAAGCCCCCTTACTCCAACAATTCAAAGATAAGTTTGGGAGTTTAACCCATAAGAGAATAATCTTTAATACCTCTTCATTAAAATTAAAATCCTGTGTCCATGCTTTGATTATAATTGGGCGATTATTTAGAGAGTACGGTCCAGAAAACAATACTGCATCCCTTAGAGCTGTTCATCTTGATCACAAAATATCCATCATTGTGAAAAAGGACTTTAGATTTAGAAACAATATTGGCTAGCAATATACCGCTCAATTGCTCCAATAGATAGTGTGTTCCTACCACATACATGATAAGAGCCTTGTTCCGCTTCTGGTATTCTACTTCAATATCTTCCTAAAGAATATGCACAACAATCTCCCTTTTTATCAATCATCGGTGGTAGATAGGTGAAGTTCATTCCCGTGGTTGCTAGTTTATTTCCTGTCACCAAACCTGTCCATGTCCTCCCTTCCAAATTAACACTTGGATCTGGTTTGCCCACTGTTCTGTTGACCTCATTACTGTTCGGCACTGTTTCATTAGTATGGATCTGCGATGATGATGCAGCAGAGCTTACCTCCTTGTTACTTCTCTTCTCTAAACCACCTGATAGGCTGGGTGATTGCGATTTCCTCTGTGTCCTAGCAAGATCTGGCTAGTTCCTCATCCTCTCCCCACTCAATAGCACCATTTCATTGTTGAGAATTAGCTTGTCCCAAGCTCTTTACAAGCAGCTTCTTCATGATGTTACTCTTTCCCTATTTCTGATTCCCTTCCTTCCTCGGTCGTCCCCTCGCCATGGCGGAAAGCGCAGGTTAGCAAAGCACCTAACATGCGCCGAGAGAGAAAGGAGAGCTTTTTAAATTTTTTAAATTCATTAAAAGTTTTGTTTGATATTCTTAGTTCATAAGTATATATTCTTGTTTTAGTTATTATTATAATTTATTTGATATAAATATGTCAACGAGAAAATATGATTTCGGATTTCAAAGAAGAGGAAAAAAGAGAAAATGTGAAGAATTAGATAAATCTCAAAAAGGAGCTCTTGATAGATTTTTAAAAAATAATAAAAATCTAGAATTTGAAAATATGGGAAGATTTCTTCAAATTAAAAGTTGCTAATAGAGTTGAGTTAGAAGACAATAACATCAATGAAGGAAATCTAGAAGAAGCTAGGGAAAAAATTGACATAGTTCCTGAAAATCAAGAATTCCTAAATGATTTAAATAGTTGCATCTTTAAAGATGTATATGATCCAAGTCAATGAAATATGGTAGATACAAAAAATGAGGGTTATTAGTAGAAAAGAGACCAATTAAAATAACTGGCATAGATTTTTCAAAGGATAAGTTCTTATGATATTTTTCTATAACACATTATATTCAAAATTTGGCAAACGGAGAAAGACATGATAGAAAATGATTAATTTATTCTAGAGATTTAGATAAAGTTTTTTATTTTTGTTGTAAATTATTTACTAGTACTTGTAATAGTAAACTAGCTAGTGAAAGTAGTAATGATTGGAGAAACATTAGTGCTAAGCTCAAAGCTCATGAAGTAAAGAACGAGAATATTATTAATATGAGTTTATGGATTGATTTAGAAATGAGAATGCTTTTGTAATACCCTGAAAACCCTAAGATTGAGTTGAAACGGAAAAAATAAAATTTTTTGCACCAGGTCATAGGACGAGTCGTCCAGTGACCCGTCAGGAACGCACGAGTCGTTAAGTGACTTGTGGGGAGGGTCTGACCATGTGTGAAAATTTTAGGTTTTGGGTGACCATAGGTGTGACCACGACTCGTGGTCAGCTCCACCACTCGTTAGGTCACCCGTGGTCAAGGGTGATATGAAGGAAGAAGAAACCTGGACAGTGTATGTAACGACTAGTCACCAAGAGTCGTGGTCGATGCCACGATTCGTCGAGTGGGTTGTGGTCAGCAGTTGGTTTAAGGTTGAATGTTTTTAGTAGTGTTGGTAATGGGTCATCACTACGAGTCTTCGGGTACACCACGAGTTGTGGTGTCCCTCGTGGTGACCCTCAGAAGAAATTTGACAATGAAAGTGATGGGAAGTGACCACGATTCATGGTCATTGGCAACGATCCGTCCAGTCCCTCGTTGGGATTGGCAGTATGTTTTTCTCTACAAATTTATTAAGGGTTTTTCCGTAATTTCTAAGTCCCTAAGGCCTAAACTATGTCGTTTTAAGCTTAGTTAGAAGGGTTTTAAGAGAGTTAAACTTATCCTAAGCCTTACCATTTCATGCATGCAAGACTAGAAGGTTCTTAAGGGTGATCAAGGCTAAATATCCATTAATTCTTCTTCAACTTCCTTTGGGTATTCAAGGAAGAGAGTGAAATCAACTTACCCAGGTATGTGAGGCTATGAATGAGAGTTCCTTTCATTCTCATGCCCTAAACTCTTCTCAAATTCCATGAATTTCAATTCGATAATTCAAGTTTCATAATCCATGAGGTTGTTGCCAATTCTTATGAGATTCTATATGATATATCGATGTATCAATCTCCTTTATGTATTAAATTATGTTTTATGATCTACGGGCAGATTTTATGACTATTTTGAATATAAATTTATAGATTTGAGCCTAAATCAAATTATTCCCAATTATAAATGTCTTTATGAAAAGTCAAGTTATGATTTCATTATGATCTTGATCTATATTAGCCCAATTATAATTTATGTTTTATGATATGATTTCTCTCAGGTACTGATCATGGATTTATGAAATATCAAGTATATACATGTTTTACAAGTATGCATGAATTTCATGATTTATGAATTTATGATTATGACCGACTCACGGGCCTTATTTCATGGCTAGTTCACGTATTTCAAGTATGCTTATGATTATGATGATCTAACAGCTCATGAATCTCATGTATGTTTTTCCTATTATTATATGAACACTATATATGTTTTGGGAGTAGTATTTAACACCGAGTAGATCCGGGGTCCAAGCATACCCCGAGCCTCAGAACTACGCGCCAACGTAGCCGTGATGGGACCTCCCTTGCGACTGTCCCTTTTTGCCCTGATGGGCCTTTCATGAGTGATATCACGCCTCTTTTCATGGTTCTACCCTTGGTAAGGTACGAACACCACCCCCTCCCCCCAACTAGGTATTTATAGGTCAGGCTCCATGTGTGCTCATACAGGGTATGTCGGTTATAAGAATCTCCCACTGTTCCACATGATTTATGCATGGTTATATTTATGCACTTTGGCTCAAGTCATATTAATAAAGCTTTTCTCCTATGATTATGAGTATGATTGATTTACGAATGTTTTGAAAACCTTGAGCCCTTATGTTTATACTATGATATTTATGTTATGATCATGTTGTCCTACTCTTATGAACTCTTATGTATTTTAACTGTCCGTTTTACTTACCTTGCATACTCAGTATATTTCAAGTACTGGCCGCATACTCTATTCTATATCGTTTTGTGATACAGGTTCCGATATCCAGACTCAGTCCTGTCGCTAGCCAGATTTCCAGCATTTGTATTTTGATCAGAGTTGGTGAGTCCTCATATTTCGAGGGCCTTTCTATTTATATATGTTCAATGTTTTCAGTTTTCAGACTATAGTGAGTTAGTTAGGGTCTTGTCCCATCAACTCGTCAACTTTAGAGGGTTTTCGTACATGGATGTATTCAGCTTTAGACCTATGTATGTATTAAGATGTTATGTTATGTTTAGACTTCTGTTATGTTATTCGTGTTGATCTTCTGTTTTTTTTGAATGAGTTAGATGTTATGTTCATGCCATGGATCGACTTGGAGCCTCTGGGGGTTCTTTGTCACGTGTCTCGATCGGGCCTATGTTCGGGTTATGACAGCTTTAAAATAAAATAATTGATAAAAGTGTACAAGAACAAATTAATAGAGATACAGTGCACTGAAAAAATGTATTGTCAAGAATTATTATTGTGATCAAAATGCTTGAAAAAAATAATTTCGCATTTAGAAAAGATCTATCAAGAAAGTAATGGTAATTTTTAAGCCTAATTGAAATAATTGCAGAATTTGATCCAGTTATGCAAGAACATATTCATCGAATTAAGCATGACGAAATTCATAATCATTACCTTGGACATAATTAAAAAATAAATTGATAAACTTGTTAGCAAGTGAAGTCAAGAATAAATTTATTAAAAAAATTGAAGAAACAAAATACTTCTCAATCATATTTGATTGCACTCCAGATGCAAGCCATCAAGAACAAATGACTTTTATATTGTGGAGTGTGGATATTTCAATGACTCCAATAAAAATTTTCTTTTTAGAGTCTTTAAAAGTTGATGATACAAGTGGAAAAGGTCTTTTGAAGTTATTATAGATGGGATAAAAAATATTGGACTTGATATTGATAACATAAGAGGTCAAGGATATGATAACAGGTCCAATATGAAGGGAAAATATCAAGAAGTGCAAAAAAAGAATTGTGGATGTAAATCCTAGAGCATGTTATACACCCTGTGGTTGTCATAGTTTAAATTTGGTACTTTGTGGCATGGCTAATTCTTGTAAGAAAGCTATATCATTCTTTAGAGTAGTACAACGTATATATACGTTATTTGCTTCTTCTATGAAGCGATGGAAAATCTTAAAAGATTTTATACTCAAGCTAACTCTTAAACCATTGTCACAAACTCTTGGGAAAGTTGTATTGAAAGTATTAAAGCATTAAGATTTCAAGCACCACAAATAAGAGATGCTTTATTGAAATTAGAAGAAGATAGTGAGGATCCAAAAACTAAAAGTGAAGCTACTTGTTTGGCAACGTATGAGCTTGAAAATTTTAAATTTCTATTGGGTATGACTATTTGGTATGATGTATTATTTGTAGTTAATTCAATAAGTAAAAGTTTATAATCTAAGGATATGCATATTAATTTTGCCAAAAATCAGTTAAGAGGCCTAATTTCTTTTTTTTTTTTCAAAAACATAGAGAAGAAAGATTTGTGCTGCTATGATTTCTGCTAAGAAAATTGCATCTCTCAGATATAGAGTCTGAATTTCGTAAGAAATGCATAATATTTGGAAAGAAACAATTTGATAAAAATATTGATAACTAAATCACAAAGTCTCTTGAAGAATTTTTTTAGAGTTGATTATTTCTTATACATCGTAGAACAAGCCCTTTTTTCACTTCAAAATAGATTTGAAAAAATTGAAGCGTATGAAAATATTCTTGATTTCCTATTTAGTGGTAGAAAATTGAGATCACTAGATGATGAGAATTTTAAAAAAAATATTGTCTTAACCTTGAACTTTCTTTAAAGTATAATAGTTATTCTAAGATTGGCGGATTAGATTTATTTTTTGAATTAAAAGTGTTAAGAGAAATTATATAAGTAGAAGAAAATAATTTAATAGANTAATTTAATAGAGATACTCAATCAAATAAAAAGACTTGATTCTTTTCCAAATACATATATTGCTTATAGAATTATGTTAACAATTTTTGTAACTGTTGCCTCAGCCAAAAGAAATTTTTTCAAAACTCAAATTGAAAAAATCTTATCAAAGATCAACAATGACTCAAAAGAGATTGAATGGATTAACTATGTTATCAATTAAAAAGGAACTATTACAACAAATTGATTATAAAAATGTAATTAATGACTTAGCATCTAAGAAAGATAGAAAAGTAGATTTTATATATATAAATGACGATCTTTCATTTTAAAAAGAAAAAATTCAGGGTCTCTCTAGAGTTTGGCTTTAGGCCCTCAATCTTGTTGAGACGACCCTGATGTAGACTTTACTCCTGTCTCATAGAGATAGAGAGGTTGTTTCTGATAGACCCTCATCCCAAGTAAAGTATCGCAAAGAAGTTTGAAAACAAAGAACACAAAATAAAAGCAGTAACAACAACGAAATGAAAAGCAATGCAACGCATACAAAGAAAGAATAGTAACAACAACGAACTAAGACGATAACTGAAGTGTAGAAAACGAGATGATAACATCAATAAATGAATAAGAAACTATGATATTGGTGTTAATACTACTGGTAAGAGAGTAGGTATCGATACAACCACCTATCCTATCCTCAGGAAAGTGAGAGAACACTCAACTGCCAACTCATCTTCTACTCTATTCCGCAACATTAACCTCCACACCCTTCTATCTAAGGTCATGCCCGCATTAAGCTCAAGATACACCATAACCTATCTAAGGAGGTGTTAGCGTGAAAATTGAATAACAAGATGGAAGAGGAAATTTCTCCCAAAAGTATATCTCTTATTCTTCATTTCTGCATATTTATTTTAATATGGTATTAGAACTTTTACGATCTTGATAGGAAATCAAATAACTTCTATTGTTGGCGGACAGCACCAACTAATGTGTTTTACACGTCTGACCAATGGTATATACATGAAAAACAATCATGTTGAGAGGATGATGCAAGAAATATTGCTTATTTAAATAGGTGCAAACAAATATGGAACAAGAAGAAGAAACTTTGTTTTAAAAGTTAGAGAAAGTGGGAACATGGATTGAAAGTTGATTACAAGTACTTCAACAATTGATATTTGATGAGAAAATACATCAACAATTGAAATGTTGGAGAGAAAGTATTTCAACAATTAAAGGTTGATGAGAAAATGCATCAACAATTGAAATGTTGGAGAGAAAGTGCTTCAACAAATTGGAAGTTGGTGACAAGTGCATCAACAAGAGTTAGAAAAAAAGTACTTCAAACAAATTGAAAATTAGTAAAAGTGCATCAATGAGAGTTAAAAAGAAAATGTTTCAACAAATTGACAGAATGGGTTCGTTGTGAGCCCCCCGGATCATGCAGGGGAATTGTGAATATACTCCCAGTCCTTGAATTTCACGCTTCGTTGTATAGTGAAACCCCGAATAAAAGAATGTCTGAATTCGGGCATGAGGGGTGTTGATGAATGGAATGAAATTTCACATCAGATCAGGACGAGATCCCTGGACTCTAATAAGGCTTGAGCTTAGACATTGAAGGAGGAGAACCGAAGGAAATAGAGGAAAATCGTACAGAATCTAGTCCAGAGGAAGAACAAGTGGATGATGTTCGAAACGAGGAAGACTGGAAAGAATCTCGGACATAATAGGACCACTCTGAAGAAATTTGGACAAGGGTTATTTAGATTGAAGAAGTCTGGACAACGGTAGTCCGGACTAAATCCTGAACAAATGATCAGATAGGTCATGGTAAACATCAAAAACAAGAGTCAGTTAGCTCGCGCAATTATGTTACTGAAACGATCTGAAAATAAAGTCCATTCGATAATACACTCATTTCGCAATAGACTTCAGGAATTTTCTTGCAGTTATTACCATAAGGAATAAACTCGGAAGCCATGAAATACAAGCAGCGGAGAAAAGCAATACAATAAGAGATTCAAGCATTCGAGAATAATGAAACTTGGGAAACAGAGATATTCCGGATAATTAAGAAGGCGCTTGGGTGTTGGTGAATTTACAAGANTTATGAAAATATCCTTAATGAATTAGGACCTTAGTGCTTAGGAATTACGGAAGTATCACTCTTATGGTACAATTGAGTGATACCATTGATTGGTTGGTCACCTTATCAATCTATGTCTCACCTGATCAGTGTTGTCATACTGTGTGCATATGTTATCTCAATTCATGCAGCACTCGAAAGAGGCCTATTTGGATGCAACCCTAAGGGTAGTACGTTATTAGAGGAAGAATCCAGAATAAGGAATAGTAATGCGAAGTGATTGTAACCTCCGGTTGTATAGATGGTGTGACTCAGATTAAGCAGGACGCCCATTGACCCGGAGATCACATTCCGAGGTAGTTTATACACTTGCAAGTGGAATCCAATTCACTTCTTGTCATTCATATTTTCCAAGGATCGGACTCACCAGAAGCCAATGTTTTTGAATGTTTATTACGGAAGACTTTACTTAATTTTCTTCAATTTTTTTTACTATGAGTATCAATCATCCTTTGTATCATAATACTATAGCAAGACATCCATATGATCAATCAATACTGATGCTATATGTACCACCAATTAAATCTATATGGTCTTATCGATCCTTACATGAGCTTGCATTAAAATTTCAACTAAATTTGGAAGATACCGATTCCTAATAAAATTAAATTATTCCTCGGCAATGCTACCATGAAAAACTTCCAATGAGAACTTATCTTCCAAATTGAGCTAAGGATCCAAAAGAAGGGGGGCAAGCGGTGCACATATAAGCGTCTTCTATGCGTGGAATCCGGGGGAAAAAATGATTTACAAGAGTCTATTATATGAAGTCTTACCCTACATTTTTACAAAAGATTATCTCCACCGCTCGAATCATATACTCTAAAAGGAGCTTTATTCTTGGAATGATTTTCTTCCGTTTTAGCCTTTGGAATCTTAGACTTAACAAAAAGAACAGCAATCATAATAACTTGAATAAGGGTGTTTGCAATGTGTTAGCATATATAAATTGTTAATCCGCCTATTCCAATTCATGTGATGCAATATGAAATTGAAACCAGTTAAACAAAATATAGAATGATAGTAATACAAAATTGGAACCATTACGGGAATTCTGATGGAACGGATAGAATCCCTCTATTTTTACTGATAAGTTCCGAACTAGCACTCACAGCATAGCATCCCCACAAGAAAATATCAATGGCTTGAAGTGCTACAAAAAATCAAAAATCAAGTTTGAAACTACAATTTGCACTTAAGATCATCTATTATTAAGGCCCATTTGTCCATGTTTTGTAATAGTTTACTTATACTATGACTACCTAAGTTGAGGGTTTAGTTGGAGGAGCCTGGATTTTCTTATAAATGAGTATTGGGACTCATTTTTCTCTCCATACATCTTTACCAACGACTTCTCAAATGGTAATTACTAGCTCTTTTGGGGGCATTTGACGCCCACGCACCACTTCATGGGGATGTCGGGGAGTCCTCCAAAGGCGGTTCTGGTGGAGAACACTTCAAAGCCGCCATGGACGACCAATCCTACTGCAGGAACTTTCCCTGCTCTTGATTTTTGCTGCTGCTATTGTGGCTCCAAACAAACAAGATCCTAAGGCTCCCAGACATGGAGACCTATATATAAAGGCCCGCGTCACTAATCATAAAGGTATGCTAATTGTAATCTTCAGAGCTGTCGACTACTACAGCTTAATGGCTGAGGAATGATGATACACGATTGTTGGAAAGTTCAGCTGAACAAGACCATATATGAAATGCATTCACTTAGTCTTTGCGGAAAAGGTCTCTCTGAAAGGTGATTTTAAAATTGGTGTTTATGTTTTTCGCTCTGCTTTCATTAAGTGAAACCATGAACAGACAACTTGATCCTTGATCTCTTATTATATTATAGACAAGAGCGAAGACTCGACTTATCAATATCATAAATATCATAAGAGAAGAAAAGCAAGTCAAGATGTTACCAATGACAAAGATTGTAAAACTGTTTGGTTAAAAATATATATGGAAATTGATGGCATGATTATGTGGTTACAAAAATAGATTGCGGATTTTAGACCCCGAGAAGATTCCCCAATCATTCCGATGTGTGGGTTTTATTACCAGGATTACCTTTCCACTATCATACTTGGCACTATATAAAGAAAATACTAAGTCCAGAGGGTAACCCCTTATCTCTTGACACTGCTACTGATGGCCGTAACAGACTGGGCGGACAAAGATATGAGTGGAAGTTGACCTCACTAAGACACAGGTGAAATCTATCTGGGATGGTCAAGAGGATAATGCTAATCCTTTGAAGGGTTTTGTCCAAAAGCTCGAATATGAGAGCGTCCCTAAGTATTGTAGAAACTAGATACTTCTGGGACATTCAATTACCCAATGCAAGGCTCTTCTGAAGGAAAAAAAAAACGAAGAAAAATGATAGCAATGTTGATTAGAGCAATATCCCAAATAAGCTCATTTGGGGACAATAGTGAGGATGTACATCAGGATGACATGCAACAACCCCTGTAATCCCTACTACCACCAAGAAGAAGGTAGGTAAAAGAAAAGGAAGAATGCTACTATTTCCAAGTCTATACAGGCAATGAAAAGTAAGATAATCTGGAATAGGAAGGGCTTCAAAAGCAACAAGGGAGGTACAGGCAAAAGCAGTAGAGAGAAGGAAACAGAGGGAAAGACAAACACAACCAAGATAAGAGTCTTAGCAACAACAATGAGGTTGAGGGGACTTACAGAAACTAGCAGGACAACAATTACAAGAATGATAATCATGCTAGCCCTCACAGAAGTGCCCGTCTAATTGATGCTCAGGCAGAGGAAGGGATATATCTTACCTTATCTGGAGACAATAATTTTTAAGATATGAGTGATCAACTTATGACAGATCTGGGGCCTCTGAAAATAGGAAAGAGACAGTGTCTTGATCAAGCTCATATCAATGACTCAGACATAAACACTATTGTGGAAGAATCCCGGGAAGATCTTGGTGATGACCAGGAAAAGGGAACCACCTCTTCTCAGAAATTCAGGATAGCATTGAAAAGAATGGATTCTCCCCCAGGGGTATCAAACAGAAGAAACAAAAGAAAAAAAGAGTTAGTCAGGACACAACAGCTAAGATGGACTCTCATAAGACAGCAC
>JACEIK010001418.1:88434-121537 GCA_018107945.1 Datura stramonium
TTATAAATATAATGTCATAAAATTATTCAAATATTTGACAAAAAATAATTTATCAACTCTGACTAAAAAATGAATGATATGTAATGTGAAATAACAAGTTAATACTACTAAAATAAATAAACTAGAACCGAAAATATAACATAAATTCAAAATTAAGAAAAAAAAGTTAACATTATACTCTTATGTCAAATTCGAACATAACTTAAAATAAATTTCAATACAACTTAAGTAGATCTAATTCAAAAGAAAAGGAAAATATAAGTCTATAACATCATTTAACAATAAAATTCTACTTTAATTCAAAACTAGAATAATAATATATTGATGTTAAATGAAGAAAATAAAAAAAATAAAAAAATAAAAAATACGATCAATTATATAGAATTACAAAAAGTAAAGGTTGGGAAATGAGAAGAAAGGAAATGAAAAACAAGTAATTTAAAATTAAAAAAATTAAAAAATTAAAAATGATAGAAATAAAAAAATTAATTAAAATAAAAATAAAAATGAAGAAATTAAAAAGTAACCTTGTAATTACCTGCAATTCTCAACTCCCTTAAGAATTAAAGAGTGCAATTACTCCCTTCCAATTACACTCAATTTCCTGCTGACCATGTAATTACCTGGTCAAACAAACAGGCCAAACTATGTAATTACACTCAATTACACTCAAATTCAATTACCAGGTGGCTTTCCAAACAGGCGCTAAGTTCCTAAAATTCCAGGTAGAATAAGATGGCTTCACGGATATCATTAAAGACACATAGGGCAATGAGTCTTATGGTAACCCAATGTGGAGGATTCAGAATAAACTCAAAAATCTTTCCAAGGCTCTCAGCAATTCGTCTAGAGAAACTTATGTTACTCGGACTCTTCTAATATGTTGTCGGATCCAATATGCAACATATTTGGAGAGTCCGAGCAACATAGAGAGAAACTACTAGGGATGTTTTTGAATCTATCAAATGTATGGAAAAACGTAACACAATCATGGAAGAACAATATGAGATGGATGGTTCTGATAAGAATAGAATGCCTAGGCCAAATATATCAAGTGGCTTAAACTTCAAGAATCTATTCTGAGGCAAAAAAGCCAAGATCATGCGGGCCAAAGAAGGAGACACTAACTCCAATTACTTCTTTAGCATTATCAAAGGGAGAAGGAGGTAGTCTCAGATCCCAAGGATTAAAGATTCAATTGGAAGGTGGATGGACTACACCAACCAAATTGCTCAAGTGATAAATCTTTGGCCTGTAAATTCAATGAATGAATAATTACCTCTCGATGATCTTGAATTCGAATCGATATCATGAATAACAATATCTGAATTATCAAATCAATTCGTCGTCGAGAATTGAATAATATAACATAGGAAGTTCTTTTATCCATACTGCCCCAAACTTGGATTCCTGACCCAACCAACCACTCCATTAATCTCTTCACTCACAATGATGATACCAGAGACACCAACAACAATATATTGAGACATTTGGACAGATTGATAACTAAAGAGGATAATGAATCCCTGGAAGCTATTTCTACTAAGAATGAGGATAGAAATGCAATTCTTTTCATGGATCCTAATAGTTATGCTTGGCCTGATGGTTATAATGGTCTTCTTTTCCAGTCTACCTAGGATATTATTAAATATGGTATGCTAGACTATGTGAGATCCTTTGTCTCAGGACCCAATCTGACCAGGTTCTTTACTCACACATGTCTAGTTTTAATTCCTAAGTTGAAGGCTCCAGATCAGTTTTCCCGACTCAGACCTATTAGCCTCAGTAATTTCACTAACAAGATCCTGTCTAGATTGTTACTTTGAGAATTGCTCATATCCTCCCAGGATAATATCTGAAAACCGATCAGGCTTTAATAAAAAAAGGCTGATTATTGAGAATATCTTATTTGCTCAAGAAATAGTGCATGGCACCAAATGTGGTAATGAGAATGGTAAGATGCTAATGAAGCTTTACATGTCAAAGGCTTATGATGAGATTTATTGGGCATTTTTTATGGCTGCTCTAAGAAAATTAGGCTTCAGAGAGCATTTCGTTGAGCTTGTGTATATACTCATTTCTAATAATTGTTACTCTATAATGGTAAATGGCTTTAGACATGGCTCTTTCAATTCATCCAAAGGACTTAAGCAAGATAACCCTCACTCCCCTGCTTTATTTGTTATAGGTGTGGAGGCCCTCTCCAAAGCTCTCAACTATATTAACAGCAGGAATGATTTCAAAGGTTTTGCCATGAGCAGGAGTGACCCTTAAGTTAATCATTTGTGTTATGCAGATGATATTATCCTTTTCTCCTCCATCAACAGACATTCTATTAATCTTATCACGACGACGGTGCTGAGGAATTACCAGAAGGCATCTGGCTAGGACATCAATAAGGAGAAAAGTTATTTTATCACCCATCAGGATGTCCAATACAGGACAAACAAAATAATCAAAAGGTGGACTGGTTATAATTAGGCTACCTTTCCATTTCACCATTTGGGATGACCCATTTATACTGATAAGAAGAAGTCTAGCTTGTTCACAAAGTTGGCCACCAGTCATCAACAAAACTAGTGGGTGGCAGAACAACTATCTTTCTCCAGCTGGTAAGACTCTTATTATTAATTAAACCCATTTTACAATCTCAAACTCTTCATGCTTTTGTGCTTTAGAATCCACCAAAACTGTGTTGTATCAAATAGAGAATTACTTCTCAAAGAGAAGGAAATAAGAAGCACCATGGTGCTCATGAAAAAAGATGTGTTATCCCATTGAAGAGGGTGGACTAGGTTTTAAGAGACTTTTTGACATCTGTGAGTCATTCACTACTAAGGGATGGTGGAGGATGCAAACTTTAAGCAACCTGTCCTTCAACTTCATGAAGGTCAAGTATTGTCCTAGAACCAATAAAGTGATGATCTGCTTGAAAAACTCCCATGCTTGGAGAAATTAGTTATATCAGGCCTATTGTGGAACAAAGTATCAAATGGGAAATCAATGGAGATAATGCTTATTTCTAGTGGGACAACTGGCCTAGTAATGGTACATTAGCCAATAGAGTGCAATTACAAAGGAAACCTGGCAGCACTACAGTGAGACACCTTTTTCATAACAATCGAAGGGACCAGGACTCTCTCAGACATATTCTTCCTGAGAATCTGGTACAAGAAGTGATTCAAACTGATATTGGTAATATTGAAGATAGGGAAAAGTGCATATGGAGCCTAATTCTTATGGAAATTTTTCATGCTCCTCCACCTGGAACTTCTTCAGACAAAAAAGGAAAAACAACCAATGTTTAGTCAGATTTGGGGAAAAGGAATTCATTTCAAAATTTCTTTATTTATATAGAGAGCTCTTATTAAGAGAAAGCTCCCTATTGATGATATTATCTGGAGCTTTGGAATTTAAATTAACACAAGGTGTTCCTATTGCAGCGTCACTCAACTAGAGACACTTGATCATTTGTTCACTACCAGTGATTTAGCCATTAAAGTTTGGAACTACATGACCAGACCTCTTGGAATTATTCAGAATGTCAATACTGTGCATGGAGTACTCGACTATTGGTAGCACACTGATGCAAGGAATGAAGTACACAAGACAATCTTGAACATAACTCCATGATTCACCCTGTGGGAAATATGGTAAACAAGAAATGCTAAGAGGGATGAAAATAAAAATATCTCTCTTTTCAGAATCACTAAACAAATTCTATTTAATTTGCAGGTGGCTATTTCCAAAAAAATACAGCAAGATGGATATCAACTGGGGATGGAGTACTACATGTTTTGTTGCTGAAAATTATAAATCAAGAATCACTAGCACAATGGTTTATTGGAGCAGACCTCCAGTAAACATCTGAAAATTGAATACGGATGGTAGCTTCATACCAAGACAAAGATTGGCTGGAACTGGAGGAATAGTTAGAAAAGGAAATGGGAAGATAATTATGGCATTTGCTAAATCAATCCAATTCTCTACTTACAACTCTTGTGAATTGCAGGCAGCTCTACAAGGTATTGAATGGTGTCATGAAAACTCCAATTCTCCCCTAATCCTAGAACTGGACACCCTTATAGCTGTGAACATGATCAAGGGACTGACTCAACCACCCATTGTTTCAGAGAGGCAAATTCTGTAGCTGGCGCTCTTGCAAAACATGTCACTCCAAGGGACATGAATTATATATTTTTAAAGGAAGAAGACATGCCTGTTTCTACCGTAGGACCAATAAGGGGATATACTCAAACTTGCTTTATTTAGGTTCGAAAAAGGAAAACACTAAGGAATGGCACTATGAACCACCTTGAAGTGATAGCAAGGGAAGACACACTCCTCTTTATATAGAACATGTCTTCCCCTCAGGAAGCTCTCTGATGTAATTTGACTTGCTTGAGTAGCCTTTTTTTTTTTTTCTCTCCACTTCTTTTTTCTTTGTGTGTTAGTAGTCTGAGGTATAAGCCAGATGTCCCCCTCCCTTGTAAGTTGTATTATAAATAGACAAGGTAGGGGTTGATGTCAAACTCCCATTTCATTTCGAGGTAACACTCGAATGGATGGAATTATATAAAAGAAAAGTATTGAGAAAGGGAAAAAGGCCAAATATACTCCTGAATTGTTTATAATAGGTTAATTTTTAAAAATGCCTTCATCATTATATTTTGGCTCAAAATGCCCTCAATCTGTTTAAATAGCTCAGAAATACCTTTCTTACTAACGATTTCTCCAAAATAAAGGAAAAGAGATTAATTTTACCTTTGAACGCTATTTGACATGGGGCATCCCCCTTCCTCTAATTGTGAAAAGTACTTGAGCAAAAATTTATATTGCTGACTATGAGATTCTTTAAGTATTTTAAATGATAATTTTTATTTAATAAGTTTAATTTTGATTTTAATAATTAAAACATATTTTTAACAATATTTTTTTAATTAAAGTTTATTCTACTATTTTCTTTGAAAACTATATTATTAAAACCCTTGATTGAAACCTAGGATGACTTAACATTATCATAAGTTAATATAACATATCAAGATATAATTTAATTTGATTTCTTTTATCGTATCATTCTTAGAGTTAGTAAATATAAGATATTATTATTATTATAAAAAATATATAAATTTTAAATAGTTATGTAAGAAAAAGATATATGATTTCGCGTTTAGAAACAATAACTCATACACGATGCATAATTAGGAACTAGAAGAGAACAAAAGTTATATGTCATCATTCTTTATTTGTTAAAACGAGTTGTCATTATACTACTTAATTTCTTATAGTTATTATATTTCAGCATATTGATCCTTCCCTAGTGGAGGGGTATTGAGCTATTTGGTTAGTTGGAGGGCATTTTGAGATAAAATGTAACAAAGGATAAATTAAACTAGTTTGAATAGTTTAGAAGTACTTTTAACCCTTTTATCTCATTAATGAGCTCCCCTAGTGGAAAATTTAACAAATAAGTCACTTTACACAACCGTACATGATATTTTTACCTCATAGGCTTTTCATGCTCTAGAATAACCCCCTTCTTCCACTTCGCCCCATCTCGCTATTCTAGTTTTTTTAAGTCTTATCTTGTTACTCTATCTCTTGTTCTATACTTGTATATTTTATTGATTTCACGTATTTGAGTTTGTATCACTTAATCAGAGGTATCATATTTGAGCCTTGAGAATGAAAATTTTTTTTTGATGGAAAACACTTCCCTCATAAATGAATTTTATGTGCACGAATATAATTAGTTGGTGCCTTAAGCGGATAACCGAACACCACCAGGTGAAAAAAAACAATATGAAATTAAAGAATAGTTATAAAATCAAATCAAATTTGATAGACCAATAGTTATATCCGCTTTGAAGAATGAGGCACTTGGTAGACAAAATTGGAAGGTGAAGATTAGAAGGGCAAACTAATTATTTTCACTGTTTTGGCTAAGTTGCTGGTGGTCACTTGGCTCTTTCCTGGGAAACATATGTTTAAAACTTCAAAAAAGTAGCATCATAATTGGAAAATATTAATATGAAATAAATATATCTAGCTAGGGTTACATGTAGGAGTGAAAATTGAGTCAAAAGTCAATTCTAAGCACTTGAAGTCAAAACTGAAAATTGATTTTAAAATTAGTTTACTCGTAAAGAAAAAACCTTGTGCTTCAAAAACTATCAAATCTGAGCCTGAATTGAACCTCAATAGAGAAAATACCAATTGTAAGCGCATGGCGAAACCCCTCAATTTTCCACAACCAAATGCAAATTAAATCACAAAATAAGTGATAGATTAAAGGAGAAATATCAAATATGGAGTTATATTCTTATCCTCACGATGAAATCTCTAAATCCCTTACAAAAAACCTCCCAAATCCGAGGTTTATAGCTTCAAAATGAAAATGAGTCTCTAAATTCAAATGGGAATTTAATTTTACCGAGGCATCAGGTACTCTCCGCAAATTTGGTGGCCCCTCGCTAAGGCAAACCACTGACCTGACCCAGTTCGTGAACGTGATCCCCCAATCACGAAGCAACGTTAATCGAACCGATGAATGAGTTCAATCTCTTCTTTTCTTGAATTGATTATCCTTTCTTTGAATTCTTGATTTCTTCCTCTCCCTATCTAGTTTTTTATTTTTTATCTTATCTTGTTAATTATTCTATTTCTTGTTTTATACTTGTTTATTTTATACATTCTGTTATTGATTTAGTATTTGAGTATGTATCACTTAATCAAAAGTCTCAAATTCGAGCATTGAGAATGAAAAAAAAAAGTAGAAAACACTTTCCTCATAAATAAATATCATGTGGCGTAAATATAATTATTCGGCATTTTAAATGAATAACGGACATTCAGCCAAAAAAAATAATATGAAATTAAAGAATAGATATAAAAAACAATAAAATTTGGTAAACCAATAGTTATATCCACTATGAAGAATGAAGCACTTGGTAGACCAAAATTTAAGAATCAAGATTAAGAAGGGTAAATTTATTTTTAATCAGGCTGATTTCTTTTAGGGAAACATAAGTTTAAAACTTCAAAAAAGTAACATCATAGTTGGAAAATATTAATATGAAATGAATCAACTAGCTAGGGGTGTACGTAGGGCAGCCAATGTTCACTATAACCAATTCTTCATGCAATTGAAGTGAAACATATGCTTGCACGGCATCTTTGTAACCAGCTGGGAATGGGATCTAACAAGAATGTCTTCTTCACATATTTTGCAACTCTTAGTAGGATTAGTTGTTTCCATATCGTTACAATCATTCTCCTTTAATTTTTGGTACCTGTGAGACATATCAAATTTGATGCCGAGTCTCAACACATAATGATCATTGATGACAATGGAGCGGTGCTATACTTATGTGCCAATTCAATCAACTCATCAACGATCACTTTGCATTCAAAGTGAAATTGGCAATTTCTCAGTTGTTCGTGTATGGCTCGTCGGAGTCTTTTTCGGGTTCTTGAATTCTTGAGATTCCATAGTGAAACATGTTGAGATTTGTGGAAGTTCCTGTTTGTTTTCTTTCCCACAAATATCAGGCCAAAGATGTTCTATTTTGAAAATTAAATGAATTTCGACTAATTCAAATGTAGAAGGGTGATGGGAATTTTTATTTTTCTTTCCGGCCACCCAAAGGTGTAATGGGAATTTGAATCTTCATAACAAAATATATCCATATTGCTGAACTAATTCTAATTTTACAAAAGATTGTTAGGTGGATCAACATAATATATACATATTCCAATTCTAAACCCTAGTTTGAGGAAAGGATTTGAATGTTTTATTCTAATTAAGCCTATTATTTCAACTTGGAAAAAAAAAATTATATAAATTGATGTATATATAATAGTCTAAATAGTTAACGCGGAAGAAAAGTGTACATTGAATGAGATATACGTTCCTATTATATGTCTTCTAAAAATAAAAACAAAAATGTTATAATTGAATTAATTATTTTTTATAAGGTAAATTTTTAATTGATTTTAATATCTTAAATATTAGAATTTTCAATTTTCAATTAAAAATTAAAAAATTAAAAAAGGAAATAATGATGTGATTATTTAAAAGTTGAAATTTCAAATTTTTAAGTATTAAGGAAATTATTAAATTTCAATTCCTAAATATTAGAAAATAATTAAATTACATTTTTTTCAATATGAGAAATCTATTTTAATGCATAAAAAAAGGCGAATGATATTTTGCTAAGAACCTTAGTACTTTTAATATAACTAATTTATAGCATTAATATTATTTGCACATGTCGATGTAAATATATTAAATTTAATATATACTATAAAAATATATTTATTGAAAAATAATAATTTATGTCAAAAGAAATGTGACATTGATTTCAATAATGTAAATAAATATTGTATCTCAAATAAGTTAGTGTTAAATAAATATTGTATCTCAAATAAGTTACTTTATGTTATATTTCACTTGATAGTTCTTACCAAATATTGTCAGTTTATCTTTTTGTACTCATTTTGACTATTTTATCATGATTAAAAAAATTATTGTCTTCATTAATAATCATCTTAAAAATATTGTGTCAACCAACGTGGGACATTGAAATATTATAAAGGTAATTAAATAATAATTTGAGATAAAATAATAAATGATAATTTTGTCTGTTGTGAAGTTTTTAATGAACAAGATTTTGATCAATATATTTAAGGACCTTGGATCTTTCAATATAATTATAGTTTTAGTCTCTATTTTACATGCAATGCACGTATACCCCTCTTGATTATTAATAACATATACACAAAGAGATAGTATATTAAGTATTCATCTTATAAATAATATTATAAGGATTTAAAAGAATAAAAAATGTATGAAGGAAAAACGAGTTACCTGAGACAACCTCACGATTATAATTTGTCCCTTTTGACTCTACAAACTTCACAAATTTATTTTCTGGGTTAGCATCATAGAGCCAAAAAGAATACATATCATGTAAATTTGTGTTTATTTCTATATAGCACTTCACTTTCTCTCTTTTCAATATTAGGATTTGACTAAGGTATCCGAAAGCGTGAACCGTTGTTAAGAAACTTGTCGGTCCTCTTTGATCCCTTCTCTCGCTAGGCGTCACGTACACTCTCTCTTTTGAAGACTCAGCACCTTTTTAGGATTTTCTGACATATTTTACTATGTGAGTCTGGATGTGATATCATGTGTCACAGTCTAACTCATTGTATGTTTATTTGACATACCTGCCTCACATATTTATGTCCTATTCCATTAGTAGTCCTAAAAATACATATACCATGTAAACTTGTACTTATCTTATATAACATTTTAATTAGTTTTCTCTCTCTCAATGTGCTTCTATGAAAATGGTGTTAATGTATATATCAGTATATTGGACAAATCACCATTATAGCTATCTCAATTAATCATCACATATCAGATCAATTTCTCGGTGTATTTATAACCATAGTACCATATTAGTGGTCCATGAAAGTTAAAAATGTATGCATGATCACAACAATGAAATCATTCATATACCATAGAGATAAGTGTTTCTCTTTTACAAATAGTGTTATTCGGCCTCTAACTCCTCAAAATAAGAAAATTGCTTTCAACACGGTGCCTTCAGAAGCGAAATATCATCAAAGTATGGTATTATAACAGTAGAACAGGTGACACAAAACAAATAAGGAGTTTAAGTCATATAATGCATATCAGTTGATTGACAGAGATCACACAGGGATAACTTCCTTCTTTTCCCATTCATCAATCTATCAAACTCTAAGCTCACTTAATATGCTTCATACAATAAATCATCGCTCAAGCAAGGTCTAAAACCTACCTAGAAAGTCGAGTAAACATTCCACCAGACTATTACACAGTTGCCTTTACCTTTCAAATCACCTCAAAAGCTCCCAATCATCAAAATCATACTCCATGTGAGTATATAATTCTATTGACACTCAACCTACACTATAAATTTTGGTTCTAAAATTGGGTAAAGTCAATCAAGCCCTCGCGGTCAAACTAAAAATTAGTTTACCTATAGTAAAAACCTTAACCAAATATTATCCAAATTAGAACGCAGATCAATGCCTAAAATAGAGAAAATACCAATTGTAAAGCTTAGGTAAAAAGCCTTAATTTTCAATAATCAAACGGATTAATCAGAAAATAATGCTCTTAGTGAAATACCAAATGGAGTTATATTCTTACCCTCGTGATGAGATCTCTAAATTCCTTAAAATCCCCCAAATTTGGGTTTATATCTCCAAAATTGAAATAAGAGTATAGTTCATTATATTCTTACTCGTGATTTATTTTTGAAACATATGTTAAAACTTCAAAAAAGTAAAATCATAATTGGAAAATTAATAAATTGAATCCAACCTAGCTGCGGAGTTTTACGTAAGGGCAATAATGTTCCTCTAACCAATTCTTCATGCAATTGAAGTGGCTCATATCTACACGGCATCTTTGTAGCTTCAACTGGGAATGGGATCTAACAAGAATGTCTTCTTCTGTATTTTGCAACTCTTAGTAGGATTAGTTGTTTCCATATCATTACAATCATTCTCCTTTAATTTTTGGTACACACGTAAGACATATCAAATTTGATGCGATGTCTCTTACCATAATGATCATTGATGACAATGGAATGATTGCTATACTTATGTACCCGATTCAATCAACTCATCAGTCATCTGCATTAGAAGAGTGAAGTAGCATTCTAGTTGTTCGTGTATGGCTCGTCGAGTCTTTTCCGGGTTCTTGAATTCTTGAGATTCCATAGTGAAACATGTTGAGATTTGTGGAAGTTCCTGTTTGTTTTCTTTCCCACAAATATCAGGCCAAAGATTTTTTATTTTGAAAACAAATGAATTTCCACTAATTCAAATGTAGAAGGGTGATGAGAATTTTTATTTTCTTTTCCGGCCACCCAGTTGTGGAATTTGGACTCTTCATAACAAAATATATCCATATTGCTGAACTAATTCTAATTTTACAAAAGATTGTTAGGTGGATCAACATAATATATAGATATTCCAATTCTAAACCTAGTTTGCCAAGGATTTGAATGTTTTATTCTAATTAAGCCTATTATTTCAATTTGGGAAAAATAATTTTATAAATTGATGTGTATATATAATAGTTTAAATAGTTAAAGCGGACGAAAAGTGCACACTGAATGATATATACGTTCGTTCCTATTGTATGTCTACTTGCCATAAAAAAGAAAAATGTTATAATTGAATTGTTTGATTTTTATAAGGTTAATATTTTAATTGATTTTAAAATTTTAAATATTAGAATCTTTACCTAGTCTAAAGAAGAAAGATTTAATGAGTTAATATTTTAATAGATTTCAAATTCTAAATATTTTTAATTTTTTTAATTTTTTTAATTTTTTTATCTTTTTTGATTTTTTTAATATTTTTAATATAAAATCGTTTTTAAAAGATAAGAAAGGCAAGCGATATTTACAAAAAACATTATACTTTTAATATAACTAGTCCTATATTTCGTACAATGCGTATATTCTCCATGATAATCAATAAAAAGTATATACACAAGCGGTAGTATGTTAAGAGTTCATCCTATAAATAATAATATAAGAGTGAAAAATAAAAAATTTATTTGAAGGAAGAACAAAGTTACATGGACAATCCCACATATATTAATTTGTCCCTTTTGACTCAAAAGACTTCACAAAAATTTATTTCTTGGGTTATGACATTATCGAGCCTAAACGAACTCATATTATATAAATTTGTGTTTTGTCCTGTATGACATTTCACTTTCTCTCCTTTCGATGAGACTTGATTAAGGTATCATGATGTGCACCCTTTGTTAAGAAGCTTGTCAATCCTGCTGTCCCCTCTCCGTTATGAGTGCATGCACTCTCCTTTTAAAGGGGGCTCTTGATCTCATTAGGGTTTGCTCCATCATCGCACTTTGTGAGTCGGACTACGATATAATATGTCCACGGTTCTTATACGTTTTGGCACACTCTCTCTTAAAACATGTATACCATGTGAACTATGCAGTATCTTCTATAACACTTTAATTACTTTTTTTCTCCTCCTCTCAGATGCTTTTATTAAAATAGTACTGTGAATGTATCACAGCAAGTACATTGAGTCAAATTATGTTTATAAGCTATATGATTCGTAAATGCTTTGTCTAGAGATAATTTTCAGCAAAATTTCATCATTTGTCACTTAACTATAGTATCATACCATGAAAAATGAATAAGTATGCATGACCACAGCAATAAAGGATATTCATACAATATAAATAAGTGTATCTATTTTAAGTGCTATTCAACCACTAACTCCTCAAAGCCGTGATTGCTTTCAATATTGTTCCCCTCGGCCTAAAATCTCATCAAAATATGGTATAACACGTGCAGTAGAGTGATACAACAATAAATAAGAAATTTAAGTCACATATAATATATATCTATAATGGGCTGAACCTAGATATCACACGTGAAGCGTGACCCTAATACAATCTGAAGAACAAATGTTTGCATCTCGAAACAACAAAAAATCGGCAAAGAAGCCAAACTCAACAAAAACTCAGAATGGACCCTTAAAAATTATTCGAAACCTTTCGAGCACAAACCAATACTGCTAATCAATCGCAGAACACTTTTTGGACCTGTTGAAATTATTAAATCATCGATCTGAGATCGTCTTGATGAAATGTGTTGACAGCATAATGGAGCTCTAAACAGAAAACTAAAAATCAACTCAATGGTCCAAATCACTTTCGAGCACCTCGAAATCCGTACAAACCATCCAACTAAATCATAAATTACCCCCGGATCTAACGAAGCTATCAAAATTTGAATCCAACCTCGTTAACCCAAAATATTGACTCTGGTCAAACTTTTCAAAAATTAAAAATTCTCATTAAAAAACATCCGATCATCTCGAAAATCGTGTCACTCATCCCCCAAGTAATAAAAAATTAAAGAAATCTATAAGAAGGAAAAGAAGCAAAAAACTATATATATAAAACTACTATGGTCGTCACAAAATCACTTAGCTTGGTTATTTCTAGGAGGAAAAGTGAAAACTAATCTTTGCATTGAAAATTCTAAAGATAAAACTTAGAAAGTCGAATGATGTTGTTTAGCCAAACTTTTAAAATAAGATTATTTTAATGAGTGCTTTTTAAAAAAGTGATTTTTAAAAATGTACTTTTAGTGAAAGCGATTTGTGTTTGGCAAATAAATTTAGAAAATATTTTTGAGCAGCGATTAGTATTTGACCAAACTTTTTGAAAATGATTCTAAATTGTGTTTTTTCAAAAATGCTTTTCAGAAAAGGTGCTTTTAGAGAAAAGATACTTGTTTTAGATTACGAAAAAACAGTTTCTACTACTATCTAAATTATTAAGGTATATTATTTCACGTTCAGAAATAGTAGCTCATACCTAATACGTAGTTAGTAACTGGAGTAAAGAAAAGCTACATGTCTTCGTTTGAGATGGGCTTATACTACTTATTTTCTTATAGTGTTATTATAATTCTCACATATTCAATCTCCCCCTCCTCCCTCCAGCGCCACATAAAATTTTTTAAAAGAATAAGGGCAAAATTTTCCCATTTGAATAGTTAGGGGTGAATTTTATCAATTTTTTCTTATTTTGAGCAATTCTTGAAGGATATTTGTATGGTATTTGGTTAGTTGAAGGATATGTTTGAGCTAAAAAACGCAACATAGGATAAAATTAACCTATTTTGAATAGTTTAGAATATACATTTATCTTTTTCCTTATTCCTTTTTATCTCTTTAATGAACCCTCCTAGTGAAAACGTTGACACATAAGTCACTTTTACTATCATTCCAGTAGAATCTACATGATATATTTTATTAATTTCATGTATTTGAATTTGTATTATTTAAATCAGAAGACTCGAATTCAAATCTTGAGAAATAAAAAAATTCAGAATAGAAAACCCTTCCCTCTTGAATGAGTCTTAAGTAGTGCAAATATAATTAGTCGGTGTCTTAGTGTCTTAAAGTGAAACACAATCAAGTTTGATAGAACAATAGATATAATCCACTTTGTAGAATGAAGCACTTGGTAGACCAAATTT
This sequence comes from Datura stramonium, assembly GCA_018107945.1. Classification (NCBI taxonomy): domain Eukaryota; kingdom Viridiplantae; phylum Streptophyta; class Magnoliopsida; order Solanales; family Solanaceae; genus Datura; species Datura stramonium. Next base: position 102,534 of record JACEIK010001418.1, read on the forward strand.
CAGAAGCAAGATTAAGAATGGCAATACTTTTTTAATCTAGGCTGACTTCTTTGTTGAAACATATATTTAAAACTTCAAAAAAGTAACATCATAATTGGAAAACATTAATATGAAACTACTAATCAACCTAGCTAGTTACCGTAGGGCGGCAGTAACCTTTCTAACCAATTTTCATGCAGTTGAAGTGAAACATATGCTTGCACGGCATCTTTGTAACTAGCTGGGAATATGATCCTCCAAAAAAACTACACATATTTTGCAACTCTCCGTAGGATTAGTTGTTGCCATGGCATTACTAGCATTCCCCTTTAATTGACATCTCAAACTTGACGCGAGTTTCAACAAAAAATTACTGATCATTGGTGCCAGGGCAGTTACCTATATTTATGTGCGGATTCGATCAGCTCATCAACGATCACTTTGCATTCAAAAAGTGGAAATTTGCAATTTCTCAGCTTCGCCGTGTATGGCTCGTCGAGTCTTTTTCCGGTTCTTGAAATCTTGAGATTCCATGGTGAAGCATGTTGAAATTTGTGGAAGTTCTTCATGTTTATTTCTTTACCTCAAATATCTGGCCAAAGATGTTCTATTTTGAAAATTAAATGGATTTCGACTAATTCAAATGTAGAAGGGTGATGGAGATTTTTGAATTTCTTTAAGCCAGCCAAGGTGTAATGGAATTCGGACTCTTCATAAGTGAACATATCCATATTGGTGGATTAATTCTAATCTTACAAAAGATTGTTAGGTGGATCCAGATAATTTATAGATATTTCCATTCTAAACCAAGTTTGCGAAGGATTTAAATGTTTTACTCTAATTAAGCCTATTATTTCAATCTGAGAAATAGAATTATATAAATTAATTTTATATATAATAGTTTAAATAGTTAATGCGGAAGAAAAGTGTACGTTGAATGATATTTACGTTCTATTATGTCTACTTACCTTGAATAGAAAAATGTTATAATTGAATTGTTTGATTTTTATAAATAAAGTACAAAATTCTTCATATGTTTTAAATTAAAATTTTAAATATTAAAATTTTCTACATAATTTGAATATATTAAATTTATTATATACAAGAAAAGTAAAAAATTTTAAAAATAAAAATTATAGTGACGTTAAAATAAATGTGGCATTTGTATAAAATTTTTTAAAATACTATTTTAGGTGAACTTATTTAAGTTAAATAAATATAAATGATAATGGATGCAAAAGTGCGGTTTAGACATTTTAATTTTGAGATTTTTTTAAATTGATTTATTTCAATGTATTATTTTACACTTATACCCTACTAATGATGAATTTGAGCTAGAAAACATATGTTAGGCATTTATATTAGTTGTTTTTTTAATTTGATTTATTTCAATGTATTATTTTGCATATGCCCTCACAATTAAGTGAATTTTGAGCTAGAAAACATATGTTATCCTCATAATTTTACGCACATGTTATATGTTGAATTTGAAACATTACCCAAAATGACTTTTCCATATAATTTGTTAGAAAAAATAATATGGAATGTATATTACTATATACAGAAAGAATTTTATTAAAGGTAAAATCTAATTGAATTTAAAGTCCTTAATATTAAATTTCCTACACAATTAAATAATCAAGGGAAAAATTTATCAAGCTAGATTTTAGTTGGTTTCAAATATTAAAAATATTAAAAAATAATAAATAATAATTATGTCATACTATTAACTTGGAAGGGCTGCGAGTACACATGTCCCCGCCCATTGACATTATCAAATGCATATACTTCTCTTTGATGTGATTTTATAGTCATTCAACTTTTGATTTTCCTTTGTATTAGTCGGTGTTAGGACATCTTAAATGTTTAAGTTTAAATGATAATTTTGTTCTTTGTTGAGTTTTCCTTTGAAGGACAAAAAGTTCAGTCAATATTTTTAAGGACCATCATATTTTTAATATAGTATAAACTAATTTCTATTTTGCATACAATGCACATACCCTGACCCATGGTAATTAATAAAAAATATATACACAAAGTGATAGTATTTTAAGTGTTCATATATACACAAAGTGATAGATTTTTAATACATACACTCTCACTTTTGAGGATTCAGCGACCTCGTTAGGATTTTTTTTCACCATTGTACTGGCCATGTGAGTCTGAATATGATATTTTATGTGTCATGGTCTAACATATTGTACGTTTTGGCCTGATATAGCTTCCAATCTATCAAAATCATACTCTAAGTGAGTATACAAGTCTATCAACACCTATATTGCTATAAAATTTTGGTTTCAAAACTGGGTAAAAAAGTCAATCCTGAATTTCGTGGTCAAAAACTAGAAATTGATTTAAAAAGTGGTTGCCCATAAAGTAAAAATCTTATGTGCCAAAAACATGCATCAAATGTCTTTTATATATATATATATATATATAAAAAGATATAGTGACTTAATATTTTAATAAATTTTAAATTTCTAAAATTAAAAAATTATAAAATGTCTATTCTTAAAATTAGAAAATAATTGAATTACAATTTTTCCAATATGAAAAGAATCTATTTTTAAAAAATAAAAGAAACAGAGATTTTTGCAAGAACATCATTACTTTTAATACAATTAGTTTAGTCTATATGCGTTACACGCATGTCGTCTCATGTTAATATGCAGAAAAAATAAAATTATTAAAAAACTATTATTTTTTTCAAAATAAACGTGATATTTGTTTCAATATTACAAATACATATTGAATTTCAAATAAGTTATTGTTAAATAAATATTGTATCTCAAAAATTGTTAGTTTATATTTCTTTAGTTGTTTATTCTTTATCATGATAAAGAAATTTGTTGTCTTCATTGATAATCATTTTTAAAAGTATTATGTCGATCGACGTGGGACACTTCAAATATTATAAAAATAATTTAATAATAATTGAGGAAAAATAGTAAATGACAATTTTATCTATTATAAATTTTTTTAATAAAAAAAAATAGGTTATATCAACATTTTTAAAAACCTTGATATTTTTAATATAGTATAGACGGGTCTCTATTTTATGTGCAATGAACATATATTTCCCTAATAATTAATAAAAATATATATATAATTTTTTTATCTTTTTTGATTTTTTTAATTATATATAATAATAATATTAAACATTTAGAAAAATAAAAAATATACTTGAAGGAAGACGAGGTTACACGGACAAGCCCCGCAGATTGTAATTTGACCCACTCTTCATCGTGAGTGTCATATGTAAGTGACAAATGGGTGGGTTGAGCTGAATTTGGGAATTTGGCTTGAGTAAAAATGGGCTAAAATGTGGGTCATGACAATCCCAGCCACGTCCAGCTCAAAATAATTTTTAATTTACTTTATTTATTCTGTTATGATATTTTGATAACTTATAAAATTAATAACTTGAAACGAATAAAAATTTTGTTTTTGTTAAAAAAATTAAAAATATTTTTAAAAATATTTTGACAAGATTTCTCATTAATCAATTTGGGATAGATATCAGTCCAAACATTATGAGTGAAATGAAGTTGGCTGAAATGAGTTGAGCTAATAAATGGACCAGATTAAATATCAACTCAAACTTGAATTAATTGGACAATTATGATCTTATTGGTTGATTTTGTCACCTCTAGTGTGGATACACACTCCCTTTTGAGGACTCAATGATCATGTTAGGGTTTGTCTCATCATTGAGCAGGTGTGAGTATGAATGCAGTATCATATGTGTCATAGTCCAATACATGTACGTTTTGGCTTATTTGTGAACACCTAATTTTGACCGAACATAAGATTTTATACCATTTTAATGTTTAAGCATTTATTTTAGGCCTAAGTTAAATAGTTTAATTTTATTCCCTTTTTCTTTATGCAGTTATACTTTAAAAAATTGAAAACTAAAAATAGTCAACATTTTAGGACAAGTTTTGTTTTCTTTTTTGAAAATATAAATAGACATATATATATTTCATGAGTCAATTTCTTAAACCAACATTACAAAAAAAAAAAGTGTATATATATAATTTTATTTATTAGTTTAAAATAGTTAGCTAATATTTTATTTATATCTTTAAATGACCAAAAAATATATATATATTAAAAAGAATAATTGAATCAACCTAAACTACCCCTAAAGCCCCTTGACCACACAACATTTCCTACACTTCTTCACATTCCCCTTAATCTACAATACACTCACATAATAAAAAACACACAACACACCCACAACAAGAAAGAAAAAAACAACATGTCTCATGGAGATGGGGAACAACACAATATGCACGAGAACAAGAACAAAAAAGAAACGAAAAGATCGTTGTGTATTGTGAATTAATTTTTGCAAAAAGTTAAAAAAAATTTAATGAGGTTGTACAAGATTTTTCCATAACCTAGATTGACACTAAAATTTTCTATATTAAAATCCAACTCTTACTTTTGTTGTTTTAATGGTGACATGATCAAATGCAATTTCTAAGTTTTCTTTGCTAGTTTCAGTTTTATTATAATGTGATTGCTCTTTGGTTCGGTGATCCTCATTCATCGATACAAAAAGTTAAAATAAAAAATCAACCTAAACTACACATAAACCACGTGATCACAAAACCTTCCCTACAGTTCTTCACATTCCCCTTAATCTGCAATACACGCACACACTGTAAAACACACAACACAGCCACAACAAGGAAAAAAAAACACGTCTCACGAGAGATGAGGGAACAACACAATACACACGAGAGCAAAGAACAAAAAAAGAAACAAAAGATCATTGTGTGTGTGAATTAATTTTCTCAAAAAGTTAAGAAAATTTAACGATTTTGTACAAGGTTTTGCCGTAACCCTGGTTGATATTAAAGTGTTCTATATTAAAGTCCATCTTTTACTTTTGTTGTTTTAATGATGATATGACCAAATGCAATTTCTAAGTTTTCTCTGCTAATCCCAATTTTATTATAATGTGATTGATTTATTTTTATAATAATTATTATTATAAGATTCTAGACACGTGTTTCGCACGTGTATATTCATATTAAATAATTAAATATAGAGTTAGATAAGTGCAAATTCCAAAATGATTGAACGAAGTTTTGGTTATCTTAGTTTAGTAATCATGTTTTGATGATGATTAAGTATAAAGTGTGATAAAATCACCTAAATAAAATAAATAATAATTTTTTCAACATTTATGCAGAGAAGTGCAAGAATTACATAAAATACAAGTTACCATGATGATGGGCATAAATATAAGTCACGCGCCAAAAGTAAATCTAAACTGCAGGTTTGAAATTTGCTTCTATCAAGTTTATGGACATTTCATACAAACCCAAAAGTTCCAACAACAACCAAACACGAAGGTAAATAAGAAGTATGAAAAACTATCAAAAGAAGAAGAAAAAATGCGAAAGCGCTTCCTTATTATCTAGTAAGGTGTAGAGTACTGATCATAACACAAAAACATATAATTTTTCATATTGTGTCTGCTTAATGGTATAGATTTTCATTAGAGGATTGTGTATAAATACTATTGTAACCGATAGAAGCTTAGAAGATGAAATAATTGAAAGGTGAAAAGGTAATATATAAAATAATAATTAAAAAAATAATATATATATATATATATATATATATATATATATTAGATATTTGAAGGTAAAATATTATTATTTAATTGAATATTTTATTATATTTTAATTTACTACGGGGAAAATTGGTAATTCAACTTTTAAAACGATAAGAGCTTCCACTTTTATTATTATTATTATTATTATTATTATTATTATTATTATTTATTCATATAATTATTATTTATTATTTATTACTTTATATGTATTTTTTACTTTATTTATTTATTTTAATTTTTTTTACTTTTTGTGGTTTCTACTTACTTATAATAAATATATATATATGATATGATATGATAAAAATATTAATATTTAATTATGTATTAATTAAATTTTTTAATTAGTGGAGGGCTTTGCACTTATATAATAATAGTCACGAACACGTGCGTTGCACGTATGTCTCATGTAAACATTGCAGATTCGTTAGATGATATATGTAGAACGAAATATTGTTGCTGACAGATGATAAATGTAATTTATAATCAAACAAAATTGATTAGGCAAATTTTAGGTGTCTTATGTTTGTAAACTAAATCATTAGTTTACCACTGTTTTGACCAAAATATTTTGTTAAAATAACAATCTTTAATTCATAATTTATGTCTGTCTGCCGAGTCAGGGTAAGTAATTATGCGTCTCGATCAGTGTATGTTAAATTTGATATCACAACCTTGTATCTCAATTAAGGCTAATAAAAGTTCAACAATATTAAAGTGAAATCACAGACATAATTGATATATACTATATTCAATAATTAATTTTATCAAGTATAAGCCCAATAAAGTAACGATGTTGAACCGCAGGACTCGGGGATGCCTAACACCTTCCATTCGATCAAGAAAATTCCTTACCAAATTTCTAGTTTGCAAACCATTAATTTTAGAGTCAAACTTTTCTTTTGATTAGGGATTCAATAAGATGACTTGAAACATCAAATCTCAATTCCAAGTGGCGACTACCGAATAAATAAATAATCTCTTTTCAAAGTGTCACTTTAATTGAAAAATTCATTTTCAACATTCTTCTTTTTAAGCGGGGTGGGAAATAAAATAGAGGTGATGCTTGACATATTTCTGAGAATTGTCTCATGTTCCATGTTGATCCTAAAAATGCATATACTATGTGAATTTGTATTTATCTTAGATCACTTTAATTATTTTTCTCTCTCAAATGTGCTGCTACAAAAATGGTGTATATGTATATGTATATGAAAATAAGTCCATTGGTCAAATTATGTTGTAATTGTCTCAATTCATCATCACATATTTGAATCATTTCTCAATGGGTTTCATCACTCTGTCATAACCATAGTATCATATCAATGATCCATGACAAATGAATATGCTTTTTTATGACCATCAATAAAGGATATTCATTTGCAACGTAAAAAACGGTATTCTCTTTTTAAAATAATATAATTCAGACACTAACTCCTCAAAATAAGCATATTATTTTTTCCAATATGATGCCCTTGACCCAAATCACATCAAATGCAATTACCCGTGGAGGAGAATGATGCAACAACAAATAAGTAATTAAAGTCATATAATGTATATAAGCTAGCACTAATCTAGATCATACGTGAGCAGGACCCCTCAGTGCAATTGTGAAAAAATAGAAATGTTGGCACTGGGCCATAAACAAACTCAACAAAAACTTAGAATGGACCTAAATCATTTGAAACCTCTCTAGCACAAATCAATAGTGCAAATCGATTGCAAAATACGTTTTTGACCTGTTGAAATCCTTAAATCATCGATCAAGACGTCTTCACCAAATGTGACTGTGGTCAACCCTAAAAATTAAGAAAACTAGAAATCAACTCAATGGTCCAAATCACTCCCGAGTACCGCAAGATTCCATGTAAATCATCCAACTTAGTCATAAATCATTCGGGACCTAACGAAGCTGTCCAAACTCGAATCCGACCTTATTTACCTTGTTAACTCAAAATATTGACTTGGATCAAATTTTTTAAAAATCAAACTTTTAATACAGAAAGACTCCTCCAAAATATATTTGATCACTTAGAGAACCATGTCGCTCATCCCCGCAAGTCATAAAAGCTAAAAAGAAATCTAAGGGGATCAAAAGGTCAAACATAGAAAGGCCGGGAATCACAAAAACGACTATGAGGTCATTACAAGGATCACACAATTGGTTTTTTGTACGAGGAAAAGTGAAAACTAATCTTGCATTGCAAATTCAAAAGACAAAATTTAGTGAGACGAATAGTTTGTCCGGCTAAACATCTAAAATCAACTTTACTTTAATGATGTGCTTTTTAAGAAAAGTGTTTTTCAAAAAATTACTTTAAATGAGAAGCATTTTGTGTTTGATTAATAATAAATTTAAAAAATATTTTAAAGAAAAATTAGTGTTTTGACCAAACTTTTTGAAAGAGCTTTTAAGTTGTATTTTTCAAAAGTACTTTTCAAAAATATGCTTTCGGAGAAAATATACTTTTTAGCTTCTCAAAAACAGTATCTGTTACTCCCCAAATTAAAAAATATATATAATTTCACGGTAAGAAATAATAACTCATATCTAATGCATTTTAAGTAACTAGAAGAAAAGAAAAGCTATATCTCACCGTTCTTTGTTTGTTAAAGTGAGATTTCTCTAAACTATTTATTTTCTTATAGTATTATTGTATTTCCCACATGTTCGGCCTCCCCCTCGGCCTCTGCCCCCACCTTAATAAAAATTACAATAACAAGGGCAAAAATTGGCAAAGTGTTTCACTTACTTATGAGCAATTATTTAGCAAGAATATATGTATCTGTGAGCTATTTGCTTCAGTTGGACATTTTGGAAGAAAAATATAGCAGCGGGTAAAATTGACATATTTTGAATAGCTCAGAGGAGTATTTTTTCATCTTTTTCTAAATATCTTATCTCTTTTAATGAATTTTTAGTGGAAAGTTGATAGATAAGTTACTCTTACTGTCACTCTATAGGAGCAATACATGATACTTCAATTGATTTTATATATTTTTAGTTTGTATCACTTAATCCAGCTCTCGAATTGAGCTTTGAGAATGGACAAAAAAAATTGATGGAAAACACTTCTATTGCTTGTGGATCTTATGTGGCGCTGATATAATTATTAGGTTCTCGCGCGGATAACGGACATCGAGTAAAAATAAACAATCTGAAATTAAGAATAATTATAGCACAATCGATTTGGTAGACCAATATAATCCACTTTGAAGAATGAAGCACATGGTAGGGCAAATTTAGAATCAAAATTAAGAATGGCAAATTTATTTTGATCCAGAAGCTGATTTCCTTTGAAACATATATTTCAACTTCACAAAAGTAACATCAGAATTGGAAAATATTAATAAGAAATGAATGTACTAGCTAGGGTTACACGTAGGGAAGCCAATTTTTCATGCAGTTGAAGTGAAACATATGCTTGCAAGGCATCTTTATAACCAACAGCTGGGAATGAGATCCTCCAAAAAAAATGCCTTCTTGACATATTTTGCAACTCTTACATTTCATAGTGATACATATTAAAACTTGTGAAAGTTCTTGTTTGTTCTATTTACCAGAAATATCACGCAAAAATATTTAATTTTCAATTATTCGACTAATTCAAATATATTGAATTGATTATTATTATCCATCTCTTATTATCCATCTCTTCCCCACCTCCTTTCTCTCTAAGATATGAAATGACCTCTAGCTCTATGAGAGAATTATATAAGTATCCCGTATTTATAACTACAAAATATTTAAGAAAGACAGGCACGTGGCACAAGGGCGTAGTGAACGAGAAGAAGGCATTCGTCAAGATAAATCCTATGCAATATGTTTTATATCTTCTTTCATTTAAACTGCGCTGGCAGATTAGTAAGTCAATATGTTTAACAATTTTAACATATAATTAATGTTTATTTACCTTTTTCGCGTACTACACTAGTGTAAATTCGTAAGCTAATAATCCCATCACAAAACATAAATAGTATTACATTTTTATACACTTTGATCAATAAACTTTATGGCACTAGTACTACCAATTAATTAAAGTAACAATATTATTTAATATGGTTTAAATGTTTATAGATGGTACTAGTATTTGGATACGTGCGATGTACGTGTGTCCCAATTAAATCCCAGTATATATATTTAAAATAATATAGATAATATTAGAATATGTTTATGCCATAGAGTAGCCCGAATTTGAAGGGAAGAAGTTCAACTTCTATTTGGTATACAATCACCCTACTTGAATGACTTAATTGTTCAATATAAATTTACTATGATCATCGGCTTAACTTGCAGAGTTGGACAACTAAATTTAATTAGGAGGTGCGAGTGTAATGAAGGGTACGTAATCAATACAAGCGTGTGATATAAGATTGTATCTAACATAATACTTATAACGAATATTCTTTGGAGTGTATTTTCTATTCAATTCAATATTTGGTTACTTAGTCATGATAAGAACTCTTGTTATAAACTACAAGAATTCTAATTATATTGCTTTGGAATACTTTTATTATTTTATCGTGGTCTAAAAAGCTATTTCAAATTAGATGATTAAATATAATAAATAACTTATCCAAAAAAAGATTCTGGATAGGGTGAAGGAGGAAAATACATAGCATGTTATGCAAAAAAATTAATTTCTTATAGTCATACTCAAATCAATAGGACGGTGTAATAGAAGTAGTAGAAAGATTTCGCTGAACTTCATTTGCTAAATAATTATATAATGTAAATACACACACAAAAAAATTATTATAGTAGTATTTGATTGAGGGGTATAAATAATTTGGTATTAATTTCTTACTTTTATGATTCCCACTTTTAAAATTTTGATGATATTATGTATATATGTATAGATATTATAATTATTAATATTTAATCATGTATTCAATTAAATTTTAATTTAGTGAAGGACAAAGGATAATCTAACTTTAGCACGGCTCCCACTTAAATAATAAATAGTTTTTGATCCACGTGTGTTGCGTGTATCCCATATTAATTAGTATAATATTTTTCTTATAAAAAATATCAATATTTTATTTTTTTAAAAGTTTAAGTCTTTTTTAATTCTTTAAAATTAAAAAAAAATACAAAATTAAAGTGTTGAGAGGTGATCCTAATTCTGGCAGTAATATGATATGTATTGACATTTTAGAATTATTTTTTTAAAATGGTGAAGATATTAGATATAACCACACAGACAGGTTCATTGAAATTACTTATCCAAATTTTTGTAAGGCTAAAATTTGGAGTTTATGATTAAATTCTAAAAAAAATAACTTTTTTTATGATCTAACATTCTTGTTAGTAATTATCTTCATTTGCTTCAAATTAATAATTTTAAATAAATCATTTATATATATTAAGTAATTTTTTAAGTACAAACACATGATTTGGGAGAAAACTATTAGTTTCTACCAAACCCGGTAAATTTTATTTTAAAAACAGATTGGGAGAGGAAAGTGCAACGTGAAAAATCAAACTCTCAACAATAAGATAAATACTTGTATAAATAACTTACTAACAACTATATTAAAAAAAATAAAAAATTGAATTGAAATTGAATTGATAATTGAGGTTTTTTTATTTATTTTAATAAATATTATTAAACCATTAATTAAAAAAATATATAATTTGGAAAAATATGAAAATATGGACAACATCTTCAAGCCATATTTATATATGTTTGTAATTGATTCAAAGTGAAAGAGATAAAAACAAAATAAACCTTATATATTAGAAAAAGATAGAAGACTTTGATGAAGCTTTGACAAGAAATTCTTACATTTCTAATTTCCTGCTCAAATAAATCCTTCTGTTTAAATATTGTTTATAGTATTTTTGCAAGACATGAAAAATGGATAAACGATAAAAAATTTGAATATATCATTTATTATATATTTAATTATTCATTATTATTTTAATACCATTAAAAAGCGTCTCATTATAAAAAGAATTGAAAAATCAAAAGCATTGCATTAGCACGTAAAATAAAAAATTATACTAAATATGCATTTATTTATAATTTAATTAGATAATAAATATAGTTGTAGAGTTATTCAGTAATTTCTTTTGGTGATCACCTTGTTCTGCTTCGATCTTAGTGTTGGTGTTTTATGGATTGCCATTTCAAGTATTGCTTCCTTTGGACTTCTTATGTCGGGATATGGATCAAATAAAAAATATTTTTTTTAGGTGGTCTACGGGCAGCTTCCCAATCAATTAATCTCAATTTCTTGATTAAGTAGTAAAAGAACACAAAATTAAAAAAAAAAATTGAAGAGAGTCAAACACGATGTTGATAATTGATTAACATTCTTGTTTTATAAATATCTTTATTTATTTTATTTAACTTGAGAGGCAAAATGATAATTCAAATTTTAAAAATTAAAAAATTTTGGGGTTTTTTTTTTTTTATGAATTTTGAGTTTTTTTAATTTTTTATTTTTTAATAATTAAAATTTAATAGGAATTATTGAAGAGCGTTACAACCCTTTATCATGCATTTAATTTTATACCAAAATTATTTATTTTAACTAAAAATCTCATTTTTAATGAAAGGAATTTTATAATCAAACTTTTGACCGAAGCTTCCTACTTATAATATAATATGATATGATTTTATTTAGTCATTGCCCTTATGAGATGATTGTCATTAATTTTCTATATATATATATATATATATATATATATATATATTAATTTCTGTCTTGTTTTAGAAAAAGAAAGTCATTAATATTTCTCCTAAATTTGCTATATAATATTACCTTTTTTTCACTTTATTCAAAACAAAAATTAAGCGGCTTATAAAATAACACAGTCAAAAACTACATCTATATATATACACACAAATCAAGCACAAACCATTATTTATCATTGCATCATACATCTATATATCTACCTTCTTTGAAAGCAACAAAAGAATTAAAAGAAAAAAAACATGGCACAAGAAATGGAGCGATGTCAATGGGGAGTTGGTTCAATATTGATGATGCTACTTGTGGTGATTTGCCTTTTATTTGTACCATTGTTTATGGGTCCGCTTCAGCCACCTTCTTTCTTTGTCCTCCTTGTTTTCCCTCTTGTAATGGCTGTCATTTGGATTTATTTCTCTCATGCCTCCAAATCTGATGGCAGTTAGCACTAGTAGATTTTGGAAAATTCAAATGATGTGAAAGACAAGTGGAGAAGTTATCATTGATAATATGTTGAGTTTTCATTTTAGAAAAACAAAAATAAGAGTTATCTGATGATTGTTTTTTTTCATTTTAGTTTTTCTTTGCCTTACATTGCAGTGTGCTTGAAAACAAATGAATAACAATGTACCCATTAAGTTACTTAATTATTAAAAATAATATGATTTTCTTTTTACATATATTTTGTGTTTTTAAAAATATATACTCATTCTTTTATATATTGCTCTTGACACATTTGAATTTCAAGCAGTAGAAAAGAAAAAAGGACTAGAAATCATTTTTTATATGTAATAAATCTACCTAGCTAGGGTTACATGTAGGCAGCCAATGTTCTTCTCTAACCAATTTTTCATGCAACTGAAGTGAGGCTTGCAAAAATGTCTTCTTCACATATTTTGCAACTCTTAGTAGGATAGTTGTTGCCATGGGATTACTAATATTCTTCGGAGCAGTTGCAATATCTATGTTCCAATTCGATCAACTCATCATGATCACTTTGCATTCGAAAGTGGAAATTGCCAATCTCTTAGTTGTTTGTGTATGGCCCCTCGAAATTTTTTTTGAGTTCTTGAAATCTTGAGATTCCATAGTGAAACATGTTGAGATTTGTGAGTTTTATTGTTACATTTGCGAAATATCGGGCCAAAAAGATGTTCTTTTGGGGTTGAGTTAGGCCCGGAGTGTCATATTTTTACATGGTATCAAAGCCAGGTCCATTCCCGTTTGGGCTCCTAGTCCACACACCAGTCGGGCCTGGATGTGAAGGGGTGTTAAAGTGGTTAAAGTCCCACATTGGTTGCGAATGGACTGATGGTTTGTTTATATGGACTTGGGCAATCCTCCCCTCGTGAGCTAACTTTTGGGGTTGAGTTAGGACCAAGTGTCATATCTTTACAGTTAGATGGATCAAAGAAAATTTATAGATATTCCGATTCTAGACTTACTTTGAGAAGGATTTAAGTATTTTACTTTAATTAACCCTATTATTTCAATTTGGGAAAATTAATTATATAAATTGATAGCTTAAATAGTCAATGCGGAAGAAAAGTGTACATCAAATGATACATACGTTCCTATTGTAAGTCTACCTTACATTAAAAAAGAAAAATGTTATAATTGAATTATTTGTTTTTATAAGGTAAATATTTAATTTATTTTAATAACTTAAAAAAACTTCCCTCCTAAACAATTCCAAATTTTAAATTTTCCAGTATTTAAATTTATTAATTTTAATAAATTTTAAATTTCAAAATAATAGGAAAATTATTAAATGCTTATCCTTAAATATGAAAATAATTAAATTATATTTTTCTCAATACGAAATCTAATTTTAAAGGATAAAGAAGTGAACGATATTTTGTAAATAACATCGTACTTTGAAGGTAACTAGTCTTTATTGTACTTGCAATACGCGTAACAACCCCACGTGATAATTAATAAAAATAAATAAATACACAAAGCGATAGTATGTTAAGTATTCATCTTATAAATAATATTAGGATTTACAAAAATAAAAAAAGAAATGTATTTGAATTAGAAAGAGTTGCAGGACAACCCCAAAGATGGTAATTTACCTTTGGAAACACAAACTTTACAAATTTATTTTTGGGTTATGGAATTATCGAGCCTAAAAGAATGTATATCATATAAATTTATACTTATTTCTTTATAGCACTTCACTTTCTCTCCCTTTAAATATGGAATTTGACTAAGATATCATGATGTGCATCCTTTGTTAAGCTTGTTAGTCTCTTTGACCTCTCTTTGTTACAAGTGTCACATACACTCTCCCTTTTGAGGACTCAGTGATCTCGTTAGCATTCTTCCCACCATCATACTGTATGAGTCTGGAACTGATATCATATGTGTCACCATATAATCGTTGACCGACATACCTCAAAGATTTTGTCCCATATTCCATCGGTGATCCTAAAAACATGTATACCATGTGAACTTGCATTTATCTTATATAACACTTTAATTACTTTTCTTTACCTCTTAAATGTGCTTCTATGAAAATGGTGGAATGTATATGGAAACAAGTACATTGAATCAAATTATATATGTAATAGTCTTAATTCATCATCACATACCAGATCATTTCTCTGATTTCATCACTCTATCATAGCTAGGGGTGGACATTCAAGATTTTTTCGGTTTGATTTTTCATTTAGTGTACCGAACGCCGAACTGAAATAAATTCGGTTCAGTTCGGTTTGGTTGATTTTTCTAATTCGACTTTTTCGGTTATGGGCCTAATTAATGGGCTATTTTCTTACTTACAAAATTGACTACTTTTAATTAAAAATGAGTTGTTTTATCTTTTTAAATTCAAAATAAATTATTTTAAGTTTTTGAATTCTAAGAAGTTTAATTCAACAACTGTTGTAACTTTTTAAATAAATAACAAAAACGGGATCAATTGATTTTACATTTAGTAGTACATACCTGAATTTTTATAATAATTTTCTCATATGCTTAATATCCTTATAATAAAACCAATAAAAATTAAGGGTCTTTAGATTTCAATAATCTATGGTCCCTAATTTCTTGTTAAATAAATATTATATATTTCATTTTTCTTTCAAAGCATATTAGTAATAGTAGGAATTTTCTTAACATGCTAAAACTATTATAAAACTTATTTATTTGTAAAAAAAAGCAGCAATTGTGTCAATTATATAAATAATTTCTAAATGGGCTTTGAGATTTAGGTTGCGGGTTTAGTATTTTTATTTTTGAAATTAAGTTATAATTTTATTTTTAAAATATATATATATAAAATTTAATTTTAATTTGATATGAAGTTTAAAAATCAAAATCGAAATTTTAAAACCGGAAATACCGAAATACCGAAATTTTAAAACCGAAAATCAAACCGAATAACTGAAATTTTAAGAAAAAAACCGAAACTGAACCGAAAAACCGAAAAATCGAAATCGAAAAATCGAATTAGTTCTGTTTGATCCGGTTTTTCGGTGTTTATGCCCACCCCTAATCATAGCTCTAGTACCATATCAGTGATCTATGACAAATGAATAAATATGCATGACCACAACAATAAAGAATATTCATATGCAACAGAGATAAGAATTTCTCTTTTAAAAGCAGAGCTACTTAGCCACTAACTCCTCGAAAAAAGGGGATTGTATTGCCCTCATGCCAAAATCTCATCAAAGTATTGTATAATACATGGAATAGATGATGCAACAATAAATAAGAAATTTAGCTTATATAATGCATATCAGTTAGGACCCAACCTAGATTTCACGGGGATAAGTCCTTCTTTCCCCATTCACCGAATCTATCAATACTGTCAAACCATAACACATTTTATATAATAAATTATTTCTCAAGCAAAGTGTAGAAGAGTAAGCCACAAACTACCTCAAAAGCCGAGCACACATACCATGAGCCTTGGCACAATTTTCTGTCCCTTTCAAATCACCTCATAAAGCTCTCAATCTATCAAAATTATACTCTACTGAGTATACGAGTACTCTATTGATATCCATATTGCTTTATAAAATTTTGATTCGAAAATCGAGTCAAAAAGTCAATCCCGAGCCCCTGAGGTTAAAGCTGAAAAACTAATTTATAAATTAGTTTGCCCATAAAGTAAGAATCTTAAGTGCCAAAACTCATTCAAATTAGAGCACGACTCGAACCTCAAATCGAGAAAATATCAAATGTAAAGCTTAGGGCAACCACCCTCCCCGCTAGTTTTCAACAAATACTCCATATATTAGCAAGCAAAGACCAAATATGGAGTTTGAAATCTCTAAATCCCTTCCAAAATATCCCAAATTCGAGGTTTACAGCTTCAAAAATCAAAATAAGAGGTCTAAGTTCGAATTAGGCTTTAATCTTGTCCAAGCATCACGTACTCTTCGTGAACATAGTGATCCCTTGTGAACGTGACACACTGATCCGACCCAACACACTACCTTGCGAGTGAGATAAACAAAATTCGATTCAAGCCCCAAAACCATCTACATGAATGTGAGACCACCTTCGCGATCACAATGACCAGCAGAGTTACCCTACGTGAATGTGGCCTCTCAAAGCAATCGTGAAGAATAAAAATATTGGCACTAGAAACAACAATAACCAACAAAGCCAAACTTAATAAAAACTCTGAATTAACCCTCAAAAATCATTCGAAACCTCTCAAGGACAAACAAATAGTGAAAATTGATCGCAAAACAATTTTTAGACCTGTTGAAATTATTAACTCATCGATATGAGGTTGTATTGACTAAATTTTGACCTTGGTCAACTCACAACTTTAAGAAAACTAGAAATCAACGGAGTGGTCCAAATCACTCCTGAGCACTTCGGAACCAATGCAAAACACACAACTAAGTTATAAATCCTCGTTGGACTTAACCAAGCTGTCAAAATTCGAATCTAACCTTGTTAACTCAAAAATTGACTTTGGTCAAACTTTTAAATATGAAAATCCTCCCTAAAACACATCTGATCACCTCAAAAATTGTGTCACTCATCCCCACAAGTCATAAAAAACTAAATAAATCTATCGGGATATTCAAATAGAGGAAAATAAGCAAAAATAACAAAAGGATTGTGAGGGTCGATACCAAGGATCATACAACTGGGTTGTTTGTAGGAGGAAAAGCGAAAAATAATCTTTGCATTGAAAATTCAAAAGATAACTTAGGCAGACAAATAGTCTATTTGGCCAAACTTCTAAAATCATCTTATTTTAATAAATGCGTTTTGAAAAATGTGATTTAAAAAAATATATTTTTAGTGAGAAACAATTGTGTTTGGCCAATAAATTTTAAAAAATACTTTTGAGCGATAATAATATTTGACCAAACTTTTTAAAAATATTTCTAAGTGTGTTTTTACGAATGTGCTTTTAAAAGTTATTTTTGGAAAATCCCCACAGATTGTAATTTCTCCTTTTTGACTCTACACTAGACTTCACAAATTTATTTCTTAGGTTATGGCATTATCGATCCTAAAAGAATGCATATCATATAAATTTATGTTTATTCCTTTATAGAACTTCACTCTCTCTCCCTTTATGATATGGAATTTGACTTAGATATCATGATGTACATCCTTTGTTAAGAAGCTTGTCAATCCTCTTTGACACTCTCTTTGTTACGAGTGTCACATACACTCTCCCTTTCGAGGACTCAGTGGCCTCGTTAGCATTTGCCCACCATCATACTGTGTGAGTCTGACATTGATATTATATATGCCATAGTCTAATACATTGTATATTTTGACCTGATATACCTCAAAAATTTGTCCTCTAGTCCATCATCAATCCTAAAAACATGTATACTATATGAACTTATCTTATATAACACTTTTGTTACTTTTCTCTTCATCTTAAATCTGCTTCTATGAAAATGATGGGAATGTATATGAAAACAAGTACATTGATCCAAATTATATATGTAACTGTCTCAATTTTTCATAACATACTTAGGTCATTTCTCTACAAGTTTCGTTACTCTATCATAACTATAGTATCATATCAGTAATCTATGACAAATGATTAAGTATGCATGAACACAACAATAAAAGATATTCATATGCAACACAGATAAGTATTTCTTTTTAGAACTGAGCTACTCAGCCACTAACTCCTCAAAATAAGTGGATTGTTTTCAGCATGATACCCTTAGGCCAAAATCTCATCAAAGTATGGTGTAACATGTGGAACAGATGATGCAATAATAAATAAGAAATTTAAGTCATATAATAAATATTAGCTAGGCCCCGACCTAGATCTCACAGGAATAAGTCCTTCTCACCTTATTCATCGAATCTATCACTACTCCCAACCCACAACACAGTTTATAGAATAAATTATTGCACAAGAAAGGTCAAGGGGAGTAAGCCATAAACTGCCTCGAAAGCCGAGCAAATGTGTCATGAGCCTTGACACAATCTCCTTTCCCTTTCAAATCACCTCATAAATCTCCCCATCTATAAAAATCATACTCTACATAAGTATACGAATCTATCGATACTCATATTGCTAAATAAAACTTTAATTTAAAGTTGAGTCAAAAAGTCAATCTCGAGCCCCCTAGGTCAAAACTGAAAATTAATTTATAAATTAGTTTGCTCATAAAGTAAGAATCTTAAGTGCGAAAATTCATCCAAATTCAAGCACGAATCAAACCTCAAATCGAAAAAATACCAATTG